>PISX010008009.1:0-85016 GCA_004024625.1 Mellivora capensis | reverse complement strand
TATCATGCTTAGTGAAATAAGTCAATCAGAGAAAGACAACTATCATATGATATCCCTGATATGAGGAAGTGGAGATGCAACATGGGGTACTAGGGGGGCAGAAAAAGAAGAAAAGAAACAAGATGGGATTGGGAGGGAGACAAACCATAAGTGACTCTTAATCTCACAAAACAAACTGAGGGTTGCTGGGGGGAGGGGGTCGGGAAAGGTGGGTGGGGTAATGGACATTGTAGAGGGTATGTGCTATGTTTAGTGCTGTGAAGTGTATAAACCTGGCGATTCACAGACATGTACCCCTGGGGATAGAAATTTGTTTATAAAAAATAAAAATTAAAAAAAAAAAAAAGAAATGGGCAGAAGACATGAATAGACATTTTTCCAAAGAAGATCTAGAGATGGCTAACAGATGCATGAAAAGATGTTCAATATCACTCTTCTTCTGGGAAATACAAATCACAAGGACTATGAGACACCACCGCGCACCTCTCAGAATGGTAAAATTAATAACTTAGGAAACAACAGATGTTGGTGAAGACATGGGAGAAAGGGGAACCTTTACACTGTTAGTGGGAATACAAACTGGTGCAGCCACTGTGGAAGACAGAATGGATGTTCCTCAAAAATTTAAAAATAGAGCTACCCTATGACCCAGCAATTGTACTACTACGTATATACCCAAAAGATACAAAAACACAGATTTGAAGGGGCATATGCACCCCAATATGTATAGCAGCATTATCAACAATAGCCAAATGAGGGAAAGAGCCCAAGTGTCCCTTGACTGATGAATGGATAATAAAAGGTGATATGTGTATGTGTGTGTGTTTGCATATATATATGCAAATATATATATGCACATATATGTGCACATATGTATATGTGCAAATACACACTATAAATATACACACACACAAATATCTATATATACTCAGTAGCACTATAAAACAGATTCTTAACTATAGCATACAAACAGGTTGCTGGAGTGGAGGTGGGCAGGGGATGGGTTAAATGAGTGATGAGTATTAAGGAGAGCACTTGTGATGAGCATTGGTGTTGTATGTAAATAATCAATCAGTAAATTGTATAGCCAAAACTAATACAACACTGTATCTTAACTAAATGGAAGTTAAATAAAAACCTGAAACTAAAAATTAAAAAAAAAACCATAAAATTAAAAAGGTTTAAAAAAAAAGATTAAAAAAATTAAGAAAGGATGCAAGAGCAATTCCAAATAAATAGACTAAGTGCATACCTTAAGGAACTAGGAAAAGAAAAAATAAAGGTATTCAAAAGTTAGCAGAATAAAAGAAATAATAAAGATTAGAACAGAAATAAATGAAATAGAGAACAGAAAAACAAAAACAAGTTTAAGCAAACTAAGAATTTATACTTAGAAAAGATAAACAAAATTGATAAACCCTTAGATTAACCAAGGAGAAAAGAGAAAGACTCAATCTGCAAAATTATAGTTGAAAAAGGAGACATAACAATTACCATAGAAATTCGGAGGATCATAGGAGGTTACTATAAACAACTATGTGTTGGGGCGCCTCGGTGGCTCAGTGGGTTAAGCCTCTGCCTTCGGCTCAGGTCATGATCTCAGGGTGCTGGGATTGAGTCCCACATCCAGCTCTCTGCTAAGTGGGGAGCCTGCTTCCTCCTCCTCTCTCACTCTCTCTGCCTACGTTTCTGCCTACTTGTGATCTCTCTCTGTCAAATAAATAAATAAAATCTTAAAAAAAAAGAAAAAAACACCCTATGTGTTAACACATTGAACAACCTAGAAGAAATAGAAAAAATCTTAGAAGTAGAAGTAGATAATCCAATCATAGTAGATAGACTCCAGTCATAGTAGATAGACTCCAATCAAGAAGTAGATAATCTGCACTTGATCTTAGCCAAAAGGCCGAGAAGCGATTGGAGAAGTAGATAATCTGAATAAACCAATTACTAGTAAGGATATGGGATCAGTAAGTAAATATTTCCCAGAGAAGAAAAGCACAAGACCAGATGGTTTTATTGGTGAATTTTACAGAACATTGAAAGAATTACCACCAATCCTTCTTAAAGTCTCCCAAAAAATCAAAGAGGAAGAACACTCATTCCCCGACTGAGTTTAGAAGGCTGGGATTATCCTGATAGTAAATCCAGAAAAGGAAAACTACTGGAAAAGAAAACCACAGACCAATATTTCTGATGATTAGATATGCAGAAATTCTCAGTAACTGAAACTGAATTGAGCAGCATGTTAAAAGGATCATTCACCATGATCAAGGGTGATTTACCCCTAGGATGTAAGGACAGTTCTACATATACAAATGATTGTGATGCATTGCATTAATAGAATGAAAGAAGAAAATAGTGTGAACATCTCAATAGATGTAGAAAAAGCTTTAGACACAATTCAACATCCACTTATGATTAAAAACTTAACAAATTAGCCATAGAAGAAACATTTCTCAACATAAAGGCCATGTATGACAAGCTAATAGCCAACACCATAGTCAATGGTGAAAGAAAGAAAGCATTTTCTCTAAAATGAGCAATGAGACAAGTGTGCCCATTGTCACTTCTCCTATTCAAGATAGTGCGGGAAGTCTTATCCAGAGCAGTCAGACAGGAAAAAGAAATAAATTACATTAGAATTAGAAAGAGAGAAGTAAAATTGTTTCTGTTTGCAGATGACACAATTTTATATATAGAAAATATTAAAGATCTAAAGATTCAGCCAAATATTGTGAGCTCTAATCAGAATTCAATAATTTGTGTAATACAAAATTGACATACAAATATCATCAACATTTCTACACACCAACAACAAAATTTCTGAAAAAGAATAAAGAAATCAATCCCATTTACAGAAAGTATAAAAAAACATTTTTGTGAGAGAAAGAGAGAAAAAGAGAGACAAAGAGCTCATTATTATGAGAAAAATACTTTTGACCTTGTTGACCCCTTGAAAATTGTTGGAATCACTGGGAGTCCTTTGACCATACTTCAAGAACTACTGCTGCTTTTGTTTGTTTGTTTTTGTTTATTTTTTAAGAATAGCTATTGAAGAATATTACCCTGTTCATTCAATACATTTTATGTTTATCGCAACTCCATATCTTTTAAAACCAGTTGCTTGTGGATTTTTATATTCCAGTCCTATAATAATGGATTGCTGTTTGTAGTGAGATCAAGGTATGGGATTAGAGATGTCTCTGACTTTGCATGTGTTAACCCTCACTGCTGAGGAAAGTTTTCCTCATCTTGCAAGTCTTTTTCAGATCATCATTCACCTTCTCTGTGGCACATTTAATAATTCCTGTGTCTTTCTTACATACTTAATACATACTTTTAGTATTTTACAATCATGCTGGTGTTAATTACAGACAAAAAGCCATGGTGTGTATAAAATATTACTTTATTTCCTATGTAATCTGTTTTACTGTGACTTCTCAACTTTCTAACTTCACAGGAAATTCCATATTCAGCATGGTACGTTCTCCTAACCTAACCAGAGTTCCTTCCTACTCTGAGAACCTACTTGGTGCCCAGAGAATGGAAATGAGCTTCTCTGGTCACTGATGCAGACATTGTCTTCGCTTATGGTAGTACTCTACTTATCTGTAGCATTTTAACTGCTGCCATGCCATACGTCTTGTGACCAGATCTCTGCTGAGTCTGGTGACCAATGACTAGTGTTAGTGGTCACTTCTTCTATTCCCGCACAGCTCTTCCTTTTGGAGGCTTTGGGGCACTGTACCTTCACATCTGTGTCTCTAGTTCTGGGACTCCACTAACCTAACAAAAACTGTAGGAAGGGGAAACACCAACTAGTCTCCTGCTTTTGCAAGACTCTTTTTGATTTATAATTGACACTATTAAGCTCAATGGGTCTAGGACTTACAAAACAAGGGTTAAGAATTCTGGCAAGCTTTCCTTTCCTTCCAGCTATATACAAATCCTGAGTACATTGAAGCATGGAATTTTCTACTTTCTTGAAAGGGAGGTGGAAAAAAGAAGAAAATCTGGGAAGGGGGAAAAGACAGCACTAATTAATCCAACAATATATTATCTATCCATATATGTATTAGACATGATTATTTTATTAGGTTTTATCTTTGCACCCCTCTCCAGCATACATACACACATGTGTACACACATAATCCATGACATTGATGTAACTGTTTTGACATAGATAGCTTCTAGTACGACACATAGTGATCAGCATATCATAGAATCTCTAAATATTTGTTAAAGCAATCTAAAAATAATGTAACTAAGATTTTACCAGTATATTCTATCTTAATTTTCTTTGAAAAAGAATCTAAGCTATGCCTTCTTGTTCGTTGTTATTATAATTGAGAAATGAAAGGCTAAAGACCATGCATAAAATACTAATACCTTTAAGCATTTAATATTCTAAAACAAGTTCTGAATATACTAAGGACATTAACTGTCAGTGCCAGGCAAAGATCTAGATTTAGGCATTGGAAGGAAGCATGCAATAAATAGATAATATGTCTTCTGACTCAGAATTGTTTGTAAATTAAAATTCGCTTTATGCTGGAAAATTATAGCCATCTAGTACACTTAGGTATGCACAGAAATTTCTGGTAGCACTCAATGAAACAATGTTTTAAAATGACTAGTGTGATATGTCATAGGTGATGCTCAGGAAGTGGCAGCAATTTGCATTGCTTTATTTTCCTCTCAATGTAGACCTTGTGGGTCTACAGCACAGCTACCTTGCAACTTTGAGAAATGCCAGTTTTCTCTGCTGCCAGTAAATTCTTTTTGCACCAAGAGGAAATCTAGACTTCTTGCTTAGTTAATGTGCATAATAAAATAACTGTTACAGAAGCAGAAAATGGAGGGCCACAATGATCCTGCAGTGTCTTAAGAATGTACTTCACAGGAAACAATGGGAAGAAATCTGAATTTGCCAGTACTTTTAAGTTTTTTTCTGACTTCTTTTTCTGTGGTTTATTGTATGCTCAATTTCTGCTATGTCTGGATAAACTCAAAGTATGTGTTCCCATGACACATGATCCTCGGTTTCTTAAAGTATATTAATACACATAAGATCTCTTCCAGGACAAAAATTAGTCTTCATCATATAATGAAAGAATTGCCTTAACTTTTTAATCTTTTTTTAAAAAATTTATTTATTTGTCAGAGAGAGAGGGAGAGAGAGCGAGCGAGCACAGGCAGACAGAATGGCAGGCAGAGGGAGAGGGAGAAGCAGGCTCCCTGCCAAGCAAGGAGCCCGATGTGGGACTCGATCCCAGGATGCTGGGATCATGACCTGAGCCGAAGGCAGCCGCTCAACCAACTGAGCCACCCAGGTGTCCCGGCCTTAACTTTTTAATAAATATTTGAGGAAGAATGATTCAAGGCAAATTCAGAATTTATTACAAAACTTTTTTTTTAAGATTTTATGTATCTATTTGACAGAGCGAGAGAGTGTGAGAGAGAGCTCAAGCACACAAGCAGGGGGAGCGGCAGGCAGAGGGATAGGGAGAAGCAAGCTCACTGCAGAGCAGGGAGCCTGATGTGGGGGCTCAATCTCAGGACCCAGGGATCATGACCTGAGCAGAAGACAGACACTTAACTGACTGAGCCATCCAGGCATCCCTGTTGTAAAACTATAGAAACTTGATGGATTTGCCGACTGGGACTATGTTTGGATAATTTTGTCAAAACACAAAAACCAATAATGTAAAATCTTCAACATCAAAGTCTTCCTCATGGTGCTTAAAAATGCTGGGTGTAACATCTGTGTTTTAATCTTGGTTCTACATTTGCCACCATGAGCAAATTCTTACATTTCTGATCCCCAGTTTTCACATCTAAACAAGTGGAATGAGAAATAGGGCCTTGTCATAGGTTTATTGTGATTAATAAGTAAATAATTCATATAAGTTGACAAGAGTGTCCAGCACATTGTAAGTCTTCATTAAATATTAAGTATGGTAATAAACTAACTTCCAATTTCTACCCTCAGAATTTATCCTTAATATAGTTCATGAAATATTATTTAAGTTTTAAGAATTATTTTCTTGGGGCACCTGGGTGGCTCAGTGGGTTAAGCCTCTGCCCTTCGGCTCGGGTCATGATCTTGGGATCGAGCCTCATGTTGGGCTCTCTGCTCAGTGGAGAGCCTGCTTCCTCCATTCTCTCTCTGCTTACCTCTATGCCTGCTTGTGATTTCTCTCTCTGTCAAATAAATAAATAAAATATTAAAAAAAGAATTATTTTCTTCTTGCATTTAAACTATGCTGAACAACTATAATGCATTTGGGTGATGGATTATCTCATGGAATTATTCTTTATTTATTATCTAGTCCTAGGTTAGTAGGAATTAAAGTTTGTATTTAGGAAAGGAGTTAATATTCCTAATTGTAAATGCCATCTTTATAGCTTGATTTTATCCTAAACAGTATTTATTTGACATTCTTGTTAAGTTTCTTTCATTGATGGTAAAATAAATCTCTGTTGTATTGTTTGAATGATGGCATTAAATATGTGCTCAAAGTCTCCTTTCAAAAATAAAAAATTTAAAAAAAGTGTCTCCATTCTCTGAACTTGGTATAAATATACTTTCCATTCTTATATGGTTATAGGAAGTAGGTAAGCTTTTCCTTTATTTTCTCTACTTCAAGATATGTACAGTGATAAGTATAATTGATATTCTGAGACTTATCCCACTTTTACACTCACTGTTAACTTGCCTAACTTATTTAGTTCATCTAAGCTTGTGTGCAGGTCAACTTTGACAAGTAATTTAGAAGGTTGTCATGTTTGACAGGAAAGCTTCTGTGATCATGGATTTTCTACTCTATTAATATTGTCAACTGGACTGTTTTCTGACATTTTAAAATAAATGTGAGCCATATTTACTATTATTCAAAAGACAGATCACTCAACTACTGTGAATGAAGAATATTTCACTGGCTAGTGGGAATTTTTTAAGACCTAAATGTTATATTCAGAACTTAGTGAAATAATCATTAAAATTTCTGTTATTTAGAGGAATTGGGGCTTTTTTGAATATACTTAAATTTAACTGCAGTGTTGTACTTTCTTCAGCTAAATGAAAAAAGCAGTAATTTTTTAAGATCTCAAATCTAGACAGTGGGTGCCTTTGTGTATTTCCATTTTAAATCAGCAAATATTTTTTCCAAAGGTTACAATGTAAAAGTACCATGGGGCAAATTCTCTCTTATTCACCAAGCCCCACCCCACTGTCCTGCCTTCCACAAAAAGAGGACACTCTTGATTTTTTTTTAGTTAAACAAATATAAAGCAGAGGTTTCTTCTAAAATGAAAGTTTCTCTTGAAGTAGTTCCAGGACATTAAACCTATTTTCAAAAAAATAAGAGCAGCACTCCAGTCATTATTCAATCAGCATACCATTGTACTATAGTATTTAAGGTAAGGGTTTTTTTTGTTGGTTGGTTGGTTAGTTTTGTTTTTGTTCGTTTGTTTGTTTTTAATTTTATTTATTTATTTGAGAGAGAGAGAGAGAGAGATCACAAGTAGGCAGAAAGAGAGGGGGCAGCAGGCTCCCCACTGAGCAGAGAGCCCGATGTGGGGCTTGATCCCAGGACCCTGAGATCATGACCCAAGCCAAAGGCAGATGCTCAACCCACTGAGCCACCCAGGTGCCCCTGTTTGTTTGTTTTTTAAGCCATGGCATGGGCTTTATAATTCTGTCTCTACTACTTGGGACCTTGATCAGGTTGGGGATAAAAATGATACTACCTCATCAGGTGGTTATGTGGGACAAGTGAATTTGTTTTTACTTTTTTATTTTTAAAACACTCAGAATTGTACCTGGCATGCACAGTAAACACAAAGGTGCCGGTCAGCTTCCCTGATTGGCACTACTCAGTGCATATTTAGTCATACATATTGCGTCATAAATTGTAGGGGGAAAAAAAGACACTGTATGAATGACTTCTCTGGGAGAGGATGAATGGAAGCTTATGCTTGGTGACTCCTGAACCTTTTTGATACTAATATGTACAATTTTGTTGTAATAAACTGTGAGTATAATGCTTTTTATGAGTTCTGTCAGTTCTTCTGGTGAATTATTGAACCTGGATGTTCTTGGTACCCCTCCAAATTTAAAATCCATGTCAGAAGTGAGGGTGATCTTGAGAATTCCTGAACTGTGCATGGCCATTCACAATTACTTCATACTCTGTGGCCATTCTGAAAGTTTCATGCATACGCCTCCTTCAGACCTGTTTATTCCCACTTTTCAAAAATTCCCTTTACAATTGAATGGCTAGTAGCCAACCTTAGCTCTTGCCCATGAGTGCAAATGTCGATACCTTTTTTCTTGTAGGAAGAGTGGACAGCCAGATACACTGCCTGAAATTATACCCTCTGTACGATTTTCCTTACTGATATTCCTCAGTAGTGCCGTAATCCTGTATCCTTCCAAGTTCCAAAAATCAGGTCTGCATTTCTCATCTCCTGCTAGCTGGTCATAGGAAATCCCATGCACCTCAGCCCCCAGGCCTTAGCTGTGGGTTTAGAAAAAGTTCATGAGCAGCATGATTAACCATCATGAGATTCTGAGCCAGCAGCTCATGCAATTTAATTGTGTGTTCTTGGTGTTGGACTCACTCTCATACATACCATTTCCATTTAATGATGGAGTAAATACAGACCAGTTCGTGATGGGCAATTCATGCTGCTTATTTAATTAGAAGTCTTTACCAGAGCTCAGTAAATTGCCAGGAGTTGCTTCTCAAAAGTAGAATGATTTTTGGCAGAGAGGACATAGCTTTACTCCAAAACTAATGAGTCTTTAATGTGATTCTCCTATTGAGACTTAACAGATACTCCATGTACCATTGTCATTGCCCATGTATACTTCCCAATATTGTTGGAACTGTAGAACCTAATCACTTTAATAGTAATCTGTGGTTATTTTCAGACATGTAACAGGCTCTTCCACTGTCAAACAAACAAGATAAAAATGGATAAGATAGGAATGACTAGCCTTGCTACTTTCAAATCTTTAAACCATATTAAAAATCTTTAGTTTTCTTACAGATGTGGTATTGTTTTTATATCCTTTATTTGTATATACAGGACAATTCCAAGAGTTTCCTTTTAGCTTTTATGACCCTGATACTGGGGAGTCAATGTAAGGAATCTAACTTTGCATTCAGGAACTGAAAAAATAACCACAGGATTGGTTGTGGTCTGCAGGATCTACTGAGAGACATATATGAAGATTCTGTCATTTGACCTCCCATTCTAGAAGTTGGGCCTGAGATGTATTTGCTTTCTCAAGTTTAGTGTTAATTCAGGGCCTATATTTAACAAACCTTTGGATATTTGGGCATGTATCTGAGTCCAGTTATAAAGCACCCAAATAAATAGCTGCATATCTCTCTGGAGAAGGCTTGGACACCTGTTCATTTAACATAGCTAGGTGCACCATTTCAGGGATCTTCCACAAAGCCTCTCCATTCATTAATCAAAGGACTTATGGTCTATGAATTGACCCAAGGCCATAAATTTACTAATCAATTCTGTTAATTTTTTATTTGCAGGACTTACTTTATTTTCTTTGTTAATGTCAAGCACATAAAGTTTGCTCATTTATTGTATTCTAGGGATGGCATAATAAAATATCCACTGCTTCAGTTCCCTGCAAGTCAATATTCTCTCATTACCACTCTTTCTTTGTGGTTTTGTATTAATTCATATGCCTTCTTCATCTGGCTTTTATTATACTGGGATTCCATTTTTCCTGTCTAAAACTGTGAACCCAATTACCTTCCAGCCTCACAGGACAATTGCCATTAAGCTCTTCACAGATGATATTGCCTCCCTCATCAAATACATTTATTAATGTCTCAGAAAAGGAAAACTCCCTGTTATTATTTCTTTTCTCTTTTTTTAAGACTGATTATTATTATTACTACTACTACTATTATTACTACTACTACTACTACTGTTTTAGAAAGAGAGAGGGTGAGAGAACATGAGCCGGGACTGGAGGTGTGGAGGACAGAGGGAGAGGAAGAGAGAATCTCAAGCAGGCTTCTCACTGAGCATGGAGCCCAACTTGGGACTTTATCTCTTGACCATGAGATCATGACCTGACCCGAAGCCAAGAGGCAGAGGCCTAACCAAACTGTGCCAATCGAGGTGCCCCTCTTTTATTTCTTTCATGCTCATTAGTAATTGTGTTCTTTATTGGTTGGTTTGTTAACACACCAGCTTTCTAATATGTGAGACTTCTGTAATGATAGAGTAATTCTTGTCTATCTTATTCTCTGATAATTCTGTCATGCCTAAATAGGTCCTACTATACAGAGGTACTTAGTAAGTCATTACTGACTGACTGAATGAATGAATTATTATATCTCTGTGCTTCTATGTGAATGTTAATGTGGGATAGATTTCCAGAAATTTCAATTTCAAATTTCAAATTTTGCTTTGTCTAAATTTATGGACATTTTAATTTTATGAAGTACCATCTGCTTATCCCTCAAATAGATATTACTGATGGACATTTTCATCAAATATGTATGAGAATACTCATTTCCACAAATTCATCCTAATACATGGCCTTAATTGTATTGTCAGTCCATATGTGAAAAAAAATCCTATTGATTTATTTGCATTTCTTTGATGATTGGTACATTTGAATATTTTATATTATATACATTTAATATATATGTGTATACATATAAAATATATAGAGGTGTGTATATATAAATACTGGCCCTTTATATTACTTTATAAGAACTTGTTCATACACTCTTCATTTTCCCATTAAATTTTAAAAACTGTTTATTTGTAGGAAGTTGTTTTGTTTGGGGGTGTTCTTTTTTTTTTAAGATTATTTATTTATTTATTTGACAGAGATTGCAAGGAGACAGGCAGGCAGAGAGAGGAAGGGAAGCAGGCTCCCTGCTGAGCAGAGAGCCTGATGCAGGGCTCGATCCCAGGACCCTGGGATCATGACCTGAGCTGAAGGCAGAAGCTTTAACCCACTGAGCCACACAGGTGCCCCAGTGTTCTTGATTATATATTGATTTGTGCTTAGCAACCTTTATGAATCTTGTGCTTATTGTATAATTTTTTCTATAATTTCATTTGCATTTTTGATATAGCTTATCTTGTCATTTGTGAGTAAGAGTCTAGGTTCCCCCCCATTCTTAGACATTATTTATTTTTCTTGCCTATTGCAACAGCTTAAAGTCTTGTACACTTCTAATTAAAAAATGAGAACTGCAAGCTCCCTTATAATTTCTTACAGAGTATTTTCGTTACCCTAAAAATCCTCTGTGTTCCACTTATTTATCCTCTCCTCCTTCACAACTCTGGAAAATACTGATCTTTTACTGTCTGTATAGTTTTTTGCCTTTTTCCAGAATGTTGTATAGTTGGATTCATACAGAATATAGCCATTTCAGATTGACTTCTTTCACTTAGTAATTGTATTTAAGGTTACTCTCCGTCTCTCATGGCTTGATAGCTCATTTCTTTTTAGGGATGAATAGTATTTCATTATCTGGATGCACCATAGTTTATCTATTTACCTAATGAAGAGCATCTTGATTGCTTCCATTATCTCACGATTATGAATAAAGCTGCTGTAAACATCAATGTGCAGGTATTTGTGTGGACATAGATTTTCAACTCCCTTGGATAAATACACAGGAGTGCAATTGCTGGATCATATGATTAAGAGTATGTTTAGTTTTGTAAGAAACTGTCAAAGTGTCTTCCAGCTGGTTATACCATTTTACATTCTCACCATCAATGAGTGAAAGTTCCTGTTGCTCCACATTCTTGTCAGCATTTGTTGTCAGTGTTCCAGATTTTGGCCATTCTAATATGTGTGTAGTGATATCTTATTGTTTTAATTTGATTTTCTCTGATGACAGATGATGTGGAGCATCTTTTCCTATGCTTGTGGTATCTGTATATCTTCTTTGAAGACTTTGGCCCATTTTTAAATTTTTATATTGTTGAGTTTTTAAGAATCTTTGTATATTTTGAATAAAATTCTTTATCAGCTGTGTCTTTTGCCAGTCTCCCCATCTGTGTCTTCTTTTCTAATTGTTTTGATAATGTCTTTCACAGAGCAAAAGTTCTTAATTATAAAAAGTCGAGGTTATCAATTCTTTTTTTCTTGGGTTGTTTTTTCGTATTGAAAAAGGCATTGTCATACCCAAGATCATCTAGGTTTTCTCATATATTATTTTCTAGGAATTTTATACTTTAGATCCACTTTAAGTTTTTGTGAAGGGTATAAGGTCAATATCTAGATGATGATGATGATGATGAAGGGTATAAGGTCAATATTAGATGATGATGATGATGATGATGGAGGGTATAGGGTCAATATCTAGATGATGATGATGACGACGACAACGATGACGATGATGATTTTGTATGTGGTTATTCCACTTGTTCCAGTGCCTTTTGTTGAAGGGGGTGTCTTGTTCCATTTTATTACATTTTCTTCTTTGCCAAAGATCAATTGATTACACTTATGGGAGTCTATTTTTGGATTCTCTATTCTGTTCCATTGATCTATTTTTCTTTCTTTTTTTTTTAAGATTTTATTTATTTATTTGACAGAGGGAGAGAGATCACAAGTAGGCAGAGAGGCAGGCAGAGAGAGAGGGGGAAGCAGGCTCCCCGATGAGCAGAGAGCCCGATGTGGGGCTCCATCCCAGGACCCTGAGATCATGACCTGAGCCGAAGGCAGAGGCTTTAACCCACTGAGCTGCCCAGGCGCCCCTGATCTATTTTTCTATTCTTCAGTCAATTCCACAGCATTTTAATTGCTATAGCTGCATATATCTTGAAATCAGGTAGTATCACACCTCCAAGTTTGTTCTTCTCTTTTAATATTTTATTGGCTATTCCAGGACTTTTGCTTCTCCATATAAACTTTAGATTTAATGCTTGTTGATATCCATAGAATAACTTGCTAGGATTTTGAATGGGATTGCCTTGAATCTATAGATCAAATTGGGAAGAACTGACATCCTAACTATATGGGGTGCTCCTATTCATGAGCAAAGAATATTTATCCATTCATTTAGCTTTTTGATTTCTTTCATCACAGTTTTATAGTTTTTCTCATATAGATCCTATACATATTTTGTTAGATTTATACCAAAGTATTTCAGTTTTTGGGTGCTAATGTAAACGTTATTATGTTTTTAATTTCAAATTCCATTTTTGGTTATCATAGGTATATAGGGAAGCAATTGACTTTTGTGTAATTGATCTTGTATCCTGCAAACTTGTTATAATCACTTATTAATTCCAAGAGGGTTTTTTTTTAAATCAGTTCTTTTAGATTTTCTACATAGATGATCATGTCTTCTACAAAGACAGTTTTATGTCTTCTTGATCTATTTACATTTCATTTCTTTTTTTTTTCTGCCTTATTACATGAGCAAGGACTTTGAGTATGATGTTGAAAAAGAGTGATGAGAGGGGACAGCCTTGCCTTATACCTGATCACAGTGAAAAAGCTTCAAAGTTTCTCACCATTAGGTCTGATGTTAGCTGTAGGTTTTTATAGATAGTCTTTGTCAAGTTGAGAATTCCACTCTATTCTTAAATTACTGAGAGTTTTTAACACAAATGTGTGCTGGATTTCCCAAATATTTTTCCACATCTATTGATATGATCATGTGATCTTTCTTTCTTTCCTTCTCTGTTGATGTGATGGATTAATTACTTTTTGAATGTTGAACCATCTTTACATACCTGGGATAAACCCACTTGGTCATGGTGTATACTTCTTTTTACACATTGTTTGGTTCAATTTGCTAGTTATTTATTGAAGATTTTTGCGCTGTTGCTGTATAAAATAGCCAACAGATGTTATTTCTATCCAGTTAGTTTATGGTATTGTTGAGATCAGCTGTGTTTTTACTGATTTTCTGTCTATTCTGTTTTTGATAGAGGGGTATTAAAGTCTCCAACTATGATAGTGGATATATCAGTTTCTCCTGGTAGTTCTATAGTTTTTGCCTTGTGTAGTTTGATGCTCTCTTGTTAGGTGCATTCAGATTTATGTGTTTTGGAGAATTGCCTCCTTCATCATTATGTAATATCCTTCTTTGTTAATTTTCCTTACTTTTTAGTCTTCCCTGTCTGAAATTAATATTGCTATTCCTGCTTTCTTTTGATTACAGTTAGCATGGGGTGTATATTTCTCTGTTTATTTATTTTTAATTCATATGAGTCTTTAAAGTGGATTTTTTTGTAGACAACATATGGTTGGGTCATATTTTTTGATCCACTCTGACAATCTCTGTCTTTTAATTGGTATATTTATACTATATACTATACATTTATACTATTTATACTGGACATTTAAAGTGATTATTGATATAGTTGAATTAGTGTTTACTATTTGTTGCCCTTGTTCTTTGCTTCTATATATTTCTTTTATTTTTCTGCCTTTTAGTTTTGCCTTTGTGGTTTTATTTTATTTTATTTTACTTTATTTTTTAAAGATTTTATATATTTATTTGACAGAGAGAGAGATCACAAGTAGGAAGAGAGGCAGGCAGAGAGAGGGGGGAAGCAGGCTCCCTGCTGAGCAGAGAGCCCAATGCAGGGCTCGATCCCAGGATCCTGAGACCATGACCTGAGCCGAAGGCAGAGGCTTAACCCACTGAGCCACCCAGATGCCCCTCCTCTATGGTTTTAATTAAGCATTTAATTTTTAATTTTAAGCATTTCATGATTCAACTTTCTCTTCTTTCTTAGCATGTCATTTATACTTTTCTTTTTTTTTTTTACTTTTTTTAGTGGCTGTCCTAAAGTTTGCAATATATGATTATACTTCAAGTCAATTTTCAAATAAAACTATGTCACTTTATGATAGTATATCTTATGTTAAAAAAAAATCCTTATTTTTTCCTTCTGTCTCATATCATTGCTGTCATTCATTTCACTTACATATAATCATACATAAACATATACACACACACATATATATGCATATATAATTGAATACATTGTTGCTATTATTATTTTGAACAAACTATTTCTATTAGATCCATTAAGAGTAAAAAAAATAAGTTTTATTTTACTTTCACTTGTTCCTTCTTTGGTGCTCTTACTTTGTCATATAAATCCAAGTTTCTGACCTATATTGTTTTTTTTCTCTCTGAAAAACTTATTTTAACATTTCTACTTGCAACATATTCCCTCAATTTTTGCTTGAGAATATCTTTATTTCTCTTTTATTTTTCAAAGATAATTTCACAAGGTATAGAATTCTAGGCCTGTAACTTTTTTCTCTCAAAACTTTAAATATTTCATATCACTCTATTCTTGTTTGCATGGTTTCTGAGGAGAAGTTGAATATAATTATGTAATTCTTTTTTATTTCTCTATAGGTAATATTTTTTTCCTTTTTTAAAAATCTTTGATTTTCTGTAATTTGACAATGATATTTCCAGGTGTAGTTTATTGCCATTCATCGTATATAGGGCTTGGTGTCTGACATCAATTTGGGGAAATTATTAGTCATTAGTGTTTCAAATATTTCTTCTGTTCCCTTCTTTCCTTTCCCGCTGGTATTCCCATTATGTATATCTTGCACTTTTTGTAGTAGTTCTACAGTCCTTGGGTTTTCCGTTCTGCTTTTTTAGTCTTTTTAGTTTTTGTTTTTCAGTTTTTGAGCATTCTATTGATACCTGTTCTAGACCAGATAGTCTTCCCTCAACTCTGTCCAGTCTACTAGTAAACCCATCAAGACATGCTTCATTTCTGTTATATTTATTTTTTTCATCTGTAGCACCTCTTTTCATTATTTGTTAGGATTTCCATCTCTCTGGTTCCTTGTGTATTTTTTCTTGCTTATCATATATTTTATCAACATTAATCAACATTATACATGTTGAAACTCTCAACATGTAAATTGTAGTTGTTTTAAATTCCTGGTCTGACATCCCAACATCTCTGCCATGTCTGGTTCTGATGCTTGCTCTGTCACTTCAAATTTTATGAAATGCAGCTAATGTAGCACTTAACTGAATACTTAGAGCCTAAAGCACATACATTATAAAAGAATGAAAGTTGAGAATAAGTGAGCTATGTTTCCATCTCAAGATGTTAGAAAAGAGCAATAAATCTTACAAAAGAAAATAGAAAGGAGGAGTTAACATAAGAGCAGAATCAATGAAATAAAAAATGAATAAATGTACAATATTGTGTTATAATTATAGTATAATTGTATTAAAATTGTTTCTTGATAGTCAGACATGATACATTGAATAAAAGGAACTACTATAAATAGGCCTTTAGTAATGCATGGTGAGTTTTCAGGAGAGGGAAAGTATTCTCTAGTCCTACAGGTAGGTCTCAATCTTTTAGTGATTTGTGTCTCTGGACTCTAACTTCACAAGTGTTTTTTATTTCTTTTCTCCCTCCTTCATTGGGACAGATTGGTTACAGTGAGTTTGTATTGGTATTTCCCTTCTCTAGGCCAGTTATGTTCTGATAATACCCTAGTGGGGTTAGCTCTGGTTAAGTAGTTTCACGTGAGGACAGGCCTTGTTAAGAACAGCATGCTCTGGAGTATTTAAAAATGGCTTCTTTAGGATTTTGATGATTTCCTTTCTCACATTAGGAATTTCATCCAATTTGAACTTATTTCTGTGTATGATGTAAGAAAAATCCAGTTTCATTCTCCTGCATGTTGCTGTCCACTTTTCTAACACTGGTTGTTGAAGAGACTGTTTTTCCCCCCACTGGATATTCTTTCCTGCTTTGTTGAAAATTAGTTGACCATATAGTTGTGGCTCCATTTCTGGCTTTTCTATTCTATTCCATTAATCTATATATCTGTTTTTGTGCCAGTACCATACTGTCTTGATGATTACAGCTTTGTAAAATAGCTCAAGGCCCAGAATTGTGCTGCCTCCAGCTTTGCTTTTCTCTTCTAATATTTGGGTCTTTTTTGATTCCATACAAATTTTAAGATTGTTTGTTCTACTTCTGGGAAAAATGCTGGTGGTATTTTGATAGGGATTGCACTGAATGTGTACATTGCTTTATGTAGTATAGATATTTTCCAATATTGTTCTTCCTTTCCATGAGCATGGAATGCTTTTCCATTTCTTTGTGGCATCTTCACTTTCTTTCCTAAGTATTTTATAATTCTCAGAGGACAGATCTTTCACTTCTTGGTTAGATTTATGTCTAGGTATCTTACAGTTTTTGGTCCAGTTGTAAATGGGATTGATTCCTTGATTTCTCTTTCTGCTGCTTCATTATTGGTGTGTAGAAATGCAATAGATTTTTATATGTTGATTGTATCCTGAAACTTTACTGAATTCATGTATCAGTTCTAGCAGTTTTTGGGTGGAGCTTTTCAGGTTTCCACATAGGGTATCATTCTGTCTGCAAATAGTGAAAGTTTAACTTCTTCCTTGCCCATTTGGATGCTTTTTATTTCTTTTTGTTGTCTGATTGCTGAAGCTAAGACTTCTAGTACTATGTTGAACAACTGTGGTGAGATTGGACATCCCTTATTCCTAACCGTAGAGGAAAAGCTCTCAGTTTTTCCCCATTGCTGAATATTAGCCGTGGGTTTTTTGTATGTGGCCTTTATGATTTTGAAGTGTGTTTTCTTCTCCATCCTACCCTGTGGGTTTTTTGTGCGTGAATTTTGAGGTGTGTTTTCCCCATCCTACCCTGTTGAGGGTTTTTAATCAAGAATGGATGCTACATATCTTTAAATGCCTTTTCTGTATTTATTGAGATGATCACACAGTTCTTCTGTAGTGTGGTGTATTATGTTGATTGATTCACGGATATTGAACCACCCCTACAGCACAGGAATGAGTCCCACTTGATTGTGGTGAATAATTCTTTTAATGTACTCTTGGATATGATTTGCTCTTATCTTGAGAATTTTTGCATCCGTGTTCATCAGGGATATTGGCCTTTAATTCTCCTTTTTAGTGGGGTTTTATCTGGTTTGGGAATCAGGGTAATGCTAGCCTTGTAATATGAGTTTGGAAGTTTTCCTTTCATTTCTGTTTTTTGGAATAGTTTGAGAATAGGTATTAACTCTTCTTTAAATTTCTGGTAGAATTTCCTTGGTATAAGCCATCTTGCCCTGGACTTTTTTTCATTGGGGGATTTTTAATTAGTGATTTAATTTCTTTGCTGGTTATCAGTCTGTTCCAATTTTCTATTTCTTACTGTTCCAGTTTTGGTAGTTTGTATGTTTCTAGGACTTTATCCATTCCTTCCAGCTTGGCAAGTTTGTTGGCATGTAATTTTTCATAATATCTTAAAATAATTATTTGTATTTCTTTGGTATTAGTTGTGATCTCTCCCCTTTAATTCATTATTTCATTTATTTAGGTCCTTTTTCTTTTCTTTTTGGTAAGTCTGGTTAGGGGTTCAATCAATTTGGCAGCCACCTCTTTGACCTTGGCCATAACAACTTCTTACTAGACGCATCTCCAGGGACAAGGGAAACAAAAGCAAAAATGAACTATTGGAACCTCAGCATGATAAAAAGCTTCTGCACAGCAAAGAAAATAAAACTTAAAGGCAGTCTTTGGAATGGGAGAAGATATTTTCAAATTACATTTGATAAAGTGTTAATATCTAAAATTTATATAGAACTTATCAAACTCAACACCCAAAAATAAATCATCCAGTCAATAAATGGGCAGAAGACACAAATAGACATTTTTTCCAAAGAAGACATCAGATGGACAACAGACACTCATCATCAAGGAAATACAAATGAAAGATGCTCAATATCACCCCATCATCAGGGAAATGGAAACAAAAACCACTATGAGATACCACCTCATTCTGTCAGAATGGCTAAAATTAACAACTCAGGAGACAACAGATGTTGGTGAGGATGTGGAGAAAAGGAAACCCTCTTATACCATTGGTAGGAATGCAAACTGGTGCAGCCACTATGGAAAATAGTATGGAATTTCCTCAAAAAGTTAAAAATAGAATTAACCACTGACCCAGCAATTGCACTACTAGTTATTTACACAAAGGATAGAAAAATCCTGATTCAGAGGGGCACATGCACCCTAATGTTTATAACAGCATTATCAACAATAGCCAAATAGTGGAGAGAGCCCAAGTGTCCATCAACTGGTGAATGGATAAAGAAATTAGGGTACAGATATACAATGGAATATTATCTAACCATCAAAAGTAATGGAATCTTGCCATTTGCAAATGTGGTTGGAGCTAGAGAGTATTATGCTAAGCGAAATAAGTCAGAGAAAGACAAATACCATATGATTTCACTCAGTGTGGAATTGAAGAAGCAAACAGATGAACATTTGGGAAGGGAAAAAAAGAAAAAAGAGAGGGGAGCAAACCATAAGAGGCTCTTAGAGAACAAACTGAGTGTTGATGGTAGGGTGGTGGGTGGTGGATGGGCTAAATGGATTATGGGGATTAGGGGAGCACTTGTTGTATTGAGCACTGTTATTTGTATGTGATGAATCACCAAATTCTACTCCTGAAATCACTGTTACACTAAATGTTAACTAACTAGAATTTAAATAAATTTGAAACAAAAAAAAATACAAGGAAAAGTATGGAAAATTAAAAACAATTTTAAAAATGGCTATATCCCTAGAAGAAAAAGTTTGGAAACAGTGTGATGGTTGCACAGCAATTAATGTAATTAGTGCTGCCAAATTGTACACTTGAAAATGGTTAATAGAAATAACAAATTTTGGGTTAGATAAATATTTTACCACAATAAAAAGTGATTATATAAAAAACAACTAACTAAAAAAAACAAAAATAAAAACACAAACAAAATGCCTTTTTTCTTCCACCTACTGGAAGCCCTAGGAGATATTTCTCCAACATTTACCTTTGGAATTTGACCAGGCTATTGGAGGTAAATCTCACAATATTGTGGAGCACCCATATGACTGTCCCCCTGGATTTTTTAAGTTTCAGAGTTGTCTGCACTGAGCCTCCAATAATTCACCAGCAGTTCAGTTTTTCTTACCTGGCACTGGGTTCTTGTAGAAGTTTCTGCATGTAAATCTCTGCTTTTGTAAGCTAAGATTTCTGTATTTGCTTGTTTGTCTTCTCTGATTCGTAGGTCAGCAGTTATCCCTGTGCCCTCCCCTTTCTTATGGAACCAGGAAGAGTTGTGTGTTTTTCAGTCTGTTCAGCATTTTACTTGTTTTTAGGATGTACTGATGACTTCCAAGCTTCCTACATAAGGAACTAGAAACTGGGAATCTCTTGGACTGCATGTGTCAGTTTTTAATATGAAGTTTATGATAATAAAATAGCTGGTGTTTTCTTTTCTTATTCTTTTTAATTTTTCATATATTACTAAAATATACAAAATTATGTTCACATGTATATATGTATTTATGAATATATGTATGTCTGATTTTAAAAGCTGTGCAACCACCCCCCAAACCATATGGATAATTTTTTAGCATTATAACCCTATTTTTTAAATAGAAGTTAAGTTCCCATTGACTTAAAATGTAATTTTTTGGGAATGCCTGTGTGGCTCAGTCTGTTAAGTATCTGCCTTCAGCTTAGGTCATGATACCAGGGTCCTGAGATCAAGTCCTACATCGGGCTCCTTGCTCAGTGGGAAGCCTGTTTCTCCCTCTGTCTGCCATTCCCCCTTGCTTGTTCTCTCTTTCTCTCTCTGACAAATAAATGAATAAAATCTTTAAATGAACAAATAAAATACCATTTTTTGGCATTTATCAATGATACATGTTTTTGTTTCATTGAACATCATTCATTGATGGCACACTCTCTTAGCAATTATAGGTTTATGAAAATCCTTGATTACTTAAAGACCAAGACCTTGTCCCTAATATACTGTTTTTTTTCCCCTAAGAGGGCTTAGGACTTAAAAAAAAAAGACTCAAAACAATTCTTAGACTCCCATAAGAAAGAAATAGCCTGTGTGAGTTGTATAGTTTCCATAAGTAATGAACAAGTAAGTGTCTCCCAGAGGGCAGATTCTCAGATATGAGAGAACAAAAAGCAAGGAAGTTCCTTTGATCAGGAATGTGAATCTAATAAAGTAACTTTCTCTGCAGCAGGTCAAAATGAGTGGATTTAAGGAGGGAGTACATTACAGGGCCTACCCAGCTGCACTGTGTGTGTGGGTATGTGTGTGTGTGTGTGTGTGTGCATTTTATTAACATATACTGTATTATTTGCCCCAGGGGTACAGGTTTGTGAATCATCAGGCTTACACATTTCAAGACACTTACCATAGCACATACCCTCCCCAGTGTCCATAACCCATCCACCGTATCGTATCCTTAACCCTCCACCCCCAGCAACCCTTAGTTTGTTTCGTGAGATTGAGACTCTCTTATGGTTTGTCTCCCTCCCAGTCCCATCTTGTTTCATTTTTTTTCCCTCCATAGCTCCCACAAACCCCTGCCCTGCCTCTCAAATTCCTCATATCAAAGAGATCATAGGATAATTGTCTTTCTCTGATTGAGTTCTTTCACTTAGCATAATATCCTCTCGTTCCATTCATGTTGTTGCAAATGGCAAGATTTCATTTTTTTGATGGCTGAATAGTATTCCATTGTATATATATTCTACATCTTTATCCATTCATCTGTTGATGGACATCTAGATTCTTTCCATAGTTTGGCTATTGTGGATATTGCTGCTATAAACATTGGTTGCATGTGCCCCTTTGGATAACTACATTTCTATCTTTAGGGTAAATACCCAGTAGTGTGATTGCTGGGTAGCTCTATTTTAAACTTTTTGAGGAACCTCCATACTGTTTTCCAGAGTTGCTGCATCAGCTTGCATTTCCATCAAAGTGTAGGAGGGTTCCCCTTTCTCCAAATCCTCACCAACACCTGTTGTTACCTAACTTGCTAATTTTAGCCATTCTGACTGATGTGAGGAGGTATCTCACTGTGCTTTTGATTTGTATTTCCTTGATGCTGAGTAATGTTGAGCACTTTTTCATGTGTCTGTTGGCCATTTGGATGTCTTCTTTGCAGAAATGTCTGTTCATGTCTTCTACCCATTTCTTGATTGGATTATTTGTTCTTTGGGTGTTGAGTTTGATAAGTTCTTTATAGATTTTGGACATTAGCTTTTTTTAAAAATATTTTATTTGTTTATTTGGCAGAGAGATCACAAGTAGGCAGAGAGGCAGGCAGAGAGAGATGGGGAAGCAGGCCCCCTGCTGAGCAGAGAGCCCGATGCGGGACTCTATCCCAGGACCCTGAGATCATGACCTGAGCTGAAGGCAGTGGCTTAATCCACTGAGCCACCCAGGCGCCCTGGACATTAGCTTTCTATCTGATACATCATTTGCAAATATCTTCTCCCATTCTGTCATTTGTCTTTTGGTTTTGTTGACTGTTTGCTTTGCAAAAGCTTTTGATATTGATGAAGTCCCAAGTTCATTTTTGCTCTTGCTTCCCTTGCCTTTGGCAATGTTTCTTGGAAGAAGTTGCTACGGTTGAGGTCGAAGAGGTTGCTGCCTGTGCTCTCCTCAAGGATTTTGACGGTGTCCTGTCTCACATTGAGGTCTATCTTCCATTTTGAGTCTATTTTTGTGTGCGGTGTGAGGAAATGGTCCTGTTTCATTCTTCTGCATGTGGCTGTCCAATTTTTCCACCGCCATTTGTTGAAGAGACTTTTTCCATTGGACATTCTTTCCTGCTTTGTCAAAGATTAGTTGGCCACAGAGTTGAGGATCCGTTTCTGTTCCACTCATCTATGTGTCTGTTTTTGTGCCAATACCATACTGTCTGTGTAATACCGTACTGAGCTTTGTAATAGAGCTTGAAGTCTGGAATTGTGGTGCCACCAACTTTGGTTTTCTTTTTCAACAGTCCTCTGGCTATTCGGGGTCTTTTCTGGTTCCATATAAATTTTAGGGCTATTTGGGGTGCCTGGGTGGCTCAGTGGACTAAGCCTCTGCCCTTGGCTCAGGTCATGATTTCAGGTTCCTGGGATCAAGCCCCGCATCTGGCTCTCTGCTCAGAGGGAGCCTGCTTCCCCCTCTCTCTATGCCTGCCTCTCTGCCTACTTGTGATCTCTCTCTATGCCTGCCTCTCTGCCTACTTGTGATCTCTCTCTATCAAGTAAATAAGTAAAATCATTAAAAAAAATTTAGGGTTATTTGTTCCATTTCTTTGAAAAAAAATTGATGGCATTTTGATAGGGATTGCATTAAATGTGTATATTGCTTTAGATAGCACAGACATTTTCACAATATTTGTTTTTCCAAACCATGCATGGGGCATTTTTCCATTTCTTTGTGTCTTCCTCAATTTCTTTTATGAGTACCTTATAGTGTTCTGGATACAGATTCTTTGTCTCTTTGCTTAGGTTTATTCCTAGGTATCTTATGGTTTTGGGTGCAATTGTAAATGAGATAGACTCCTTAATTTCCCTTTCTTCTGTCTTGCTGTTGCTTTATAGAAATGCAACTGATTTCTGTGCATTGCTTTTATATCCTGATACTTTACTGAATTCCTGTGTGAGTTCTAGCAGTTTTGGAGTGGAGTCTTTTGGGTTTTCCACATAAAGCATCATATCATCTGCAAAGAGTGAGAGTTTGACTTCTTCTTTGCCTATTTGAATGCCTTTAAATTCTTTTTGTTGTCGGATTGTTGAGGCTAGGACTTCTAGTACTATGTTGAATAGCAGTGGTGATAGTGGACATCCCTGCCATGTTCCTGACCTTTGGGGAAAAGCTCTCAGTTTTTCCCCATTGAGAATGATATTCGCTGTGGGTTTTTCACAGATGGCTTTGATGATATTGGGGTATGTACCTTCTATCCCTACACTGTGAAGAGTTTTGATCAGGAAAGGATGCTGTACTTTGTGAAATGCTTTTCAACATCTATTGAGAGAATCATATGGTTCTTGTTCTTTCTTTTATTAATGTATTATATCACACTGATTGATTTGAGGATGTTGAATCAACCTTGCAGCCCAGGAATAAATCCCATTTGATCGTGGTGAATAATCCTTTTCATGTACTGCTGGTTCCTATTGGCTAGTGTTTTGGTGAGAATTTTTGCATCCATCTTCATCAAGGATATGGGTCTGTAATTCTCCTCTTTGATGGGGTCTTTGTCTGGGTTTGGGATCAAGGTAATGCTGGCCTCATAAAATGAGTTTGGAAGTTTTCCTTCTGTTTCTATTTTTTGGAACAGTTTCAGGAAAATAGGAATTAATTCTTCTTTAAATGTTTGGTAGTATTCCCCTGGGAAGCCGTCTGGCCCTGGGCTCTTGTTTGTTGGGAGATTTTTGATGACTGCTTCAATCTCCTTCCAGGTTATGGGTCTGTTCAGGTTTTCTCTTTCTTCCTGATTTAGTTTTGGTAGTTTATATGTCTCTAGGAATGCATCCATTTCTTCCAGATTGTCAAATTTGCTGGCATATAGTTGCCCATAATATGTTTTTATAATTGTTTGCATTTCTTTGGTGTTGGTTGTGATCTCTCTTTTATTATTCATGGTTTTATTAATTTGGGTCCTTTCTGTTTTCTTTTTGATAAGTCTGGCCAGGGGTTTATCGATCTTATTAATTCTTTCAAAGAACCAGCTCCTACTTTTATTGATCTGTTCTACTGTTTCTATTTCATTGATTTCTGTTCTGATCTTTATGATTTCTCTTCTCCTGCTGGGTTTAGACTTTCTTTGCTCTTCTTTCTCCAGCTCCTTAGGTGTAGGGTTAGTTTGTATACTCGAGACCTTTCTTCTTCTTGAGAAAGGCTTGTATCACTATATACTTTCCTCTCAGGGTGGCCTTTATCCCAAAGACTTTGAATAGTTATGTTTTCATTTTCATTTTTTCTATGATTTTTTAAAATTCTTCTTTAATTTCCTGGTTGACTGATTCGTTCTTTAGTAGGATACTCTTTCACCTCCATGTATTTGAATTCTTTCCAACTTTACTCTCGTGATTGAGTTCTAGTTTTAAAGCATTGTGGTCTGAAAATATGCAGGGAATGATCCCAATGTTTTTGGTACCAGTTGAGACCTGATTTTTGACCCAGGAGGTGATCTATTCTGGAGAATGTTCCATGCACTGGAGAAGAATGTGTATTATGTTTCACTGGGATGGAATGTTCTAAATATATCTGCAATGTCCATCTGGTCCAGTGTGTCATTTAAAGCCTTTATTTTCTTGTTGATCTTTTGCTTAGATGATCTGTCCATTTCAGTGAGGGCGTGTTAAATTCCCCAACTATTATTATATTATTGTTGATGTGTTTCTTTGATTTTCTTATTAATTGGTTTATATAATTGGCAGTTCCCTTGTTAGGTGCATAGATATTTAAAATTGTTAGATCTTCTTGTTGGACAGACCGTTTAAGTATGATATATTGTTCTTCCTCATCTCTTATTATAGTCTTTGGCTTAAAATCTATTTTATCTGATATAAGAATTGCCACTCCAGCTTTCTTTTGATGTCCATTAGCATGATAAATTGTTTTATAACCCCTCCCTTTAAATCTGTAGGTGTCTTTGGTTCTAAAATGAGTCTCTTGCAGACAGCGTATTGATGGTTCTTGTTTTTTTATCCATTTTGATACCCTGTGTCTTTTTATTGGGGTATTTCATCCATTTACATTCAGGGTAACTATTGAAAGATATGAATTTAGTGCCACTGTATTGCCTGTAAGGTGACTGTTACTGTATATTGTCTGTATTCCTTTCTGGTTTGTTACTTTTAGGCTCTCTCTTTGCTTAGAGGACCCCTTTCAATATTTCCTGTAGGACTGGTTTGGTTTTTGCAAATTCTTTTAGTTTTTATTTGTCCTGGAAGCTTTTTATCTCTCCTATTTTCAATGACAGTCTAGCTGGATATAATATTCTTGGCTGCATATATTTCTCAGTTACTGCTCTGAATCGATCGTGCAAGTCCTTTCTGGCCTGCCAGGTCTCCATGGATAGGTCTGCTGCCAATCTAATATTTCTACCATTGTATGTTACAGACCTCTTGTCCTGAGCTGCTTTCAGCGTTTTCTCTTTGTCACTGAGACTTGTAAGTTTTACTATTAGATGATGGGGTGTTGACATATAGTAATTGATTTTGAGGTGGCTTCTCTGTGCCTCCTGGAATTTGATGCTTGTTCCTTTTGGAAATTAGGGAAATTCTCTGTTGTAGTTTGCTCCAATATCCTTTTGGCCCCTCTCTCTCTTTTTCTTTGGGGATCCCAATTATTCCAATATTGTTTCATCTTATGGTATCAGTTATCTTTTGTATTCTCCCCTTGTGATCCAGTATTGTTTGTCTCTCTTTTGCTCAGAGAAGTGAGGGGGAAGTAACGAAAAGGAAAAAGAAAAAAAAATATATATATATATATATTAGATGGGTGAATAGAACACAGCCACACACTTGATTTTGGGTGTATTTTGGTCTGTTAGAAGAAACTACCTCCCAATATTTTAAAGAAGGAATAACATATATATACAAAAATAAGGGTAAACATGATGAAGGGATGGAATATGACTGTAAAGAATAAAATTTAAAAAAAAATAAAGATTCCAAAAAAGGAATTGATGATAAGAAGTTGGTTGAAAAAAAAAAAAAAAAAAAGAGGAAAGTATGTGATTAGGCTGGGGAGTAGAACAAAAGCATGCACTAGATTTAGGGTATATTTTGATGTATTCAAAGAAATTGTATCCCAAAATTTTAAAGAAAAAAATTTGTATGTATATAAAAAATAAGGTTAAATATAATGATGGGATAAAATGTGATTATAGCATTGAAAATTTGAAAATATTTTTAAAATATATTGATAAGATAAAATTGTTAAAAAATGTTAAAATGGGAAAGAGGAAAAATAAAAAAAATAGAATAAGAAAAATAAAATTTTAAAAAATTAACTTTTAAGAACTGAAGGATCATGGAAAATAGCCATGAATTCTATGTGTTGCTTTCCCCTAGCTCAGGAGTTCTGCAATTGTCACCGATGTGTAAACTTGGTCTTGGCTGCATGTTCTTGCTGATCTTCTGTGCGAGGGCCTGTTGCAGTGATTGTCAGATGTCTTTGCCTGAGACAGAATTGCACCACCCTTGGCAGGGTCCATGCTCAGTAATCTGCTTGGTTTTGATCTCGGGATCTTTTGTTCCCTGACCACTTTCTGTATAGCTTTGGAGGAAAGGAACAAAAATGGCAACCTCCGAGTCTCTGGCCCCTTTGAGGCCAAGAGCTCAGGGCCCCACTCCTCAATGCACCCTCAGAGGAAAGCCGTCAACCCCTCCCATCTCCCTAGTCTCCGGCCGCACTCTGGCCAAGCTCACCCAACCTGTGGTGGAGTATTTCTATCTCTGGTGCATGGCTCCATTTGGAGTCTCCAAACCCAGCAGATTCCTGCAGCACCTTCCTGTACTGCTCCTCCCAGCAGAGGAAGGAGGGAGTCTTTCCGGATCTGCCACTAGTGGGGTCCTTACTCGAAGAGAGGTGGCCCAACTGTGCCTTGGATCACAGTTTAACGTAATCCTGAGCTGAGAGCCCCATCTTTGGCTCCATCTTTACAGCCAGCTTCCCTGATCCGATTCCTGGAGGTTGTACCACATTCTGACACCCCTGGTCTTTTTGTGACCCCACAGGTCCTGAGACCACACAGTCCCCGCAAGAGCTCCATCCCTGCTTAGCTTCTGGAGTGACGTCCCTCAGTGGAGCAGACTTCTAAAAGTTCTGATTTTGTACTACACTGCTCTACCACTTTCCGGGAGCTGACCCCTTCCCCCATGGTCTCTCTTCCCTTATGTTGCCTTGGATTCACTTCTCCACACATTCTGCATTCGAGAAAGTGATTGCTTTTCTGTTCCTAGCATTGCTGCTCTTCTCTTCTATCTCCTGTTGAGTTTGTAGGTGTTCAGAATGGTGTGATAACTACCTAGCTAAACTCCAGGACCTGATGATATTTAGGTCTCCTACTCCTCCGCCATCTTGCTGCAGCATTTTATATTGTTAGCAGCTGTGTGCTTACCTTTCCAAATGTAAGTTTTCTACTGTTATTTTTGTTCTACCAGTGATAGCATACACAGGACTGATATTTTGTCCTTTATATCATATTTTGCAGGACCACAACAACTAGATCCAGCAATAATGGAGAAGATTACTCAATATCCAGAGATTCTGAAATTTCGGCTATCTGTGGTAAGTGAATAAAATTTTGGATCGTCTCCTTTGGGGAACAAGTGAGTTGATATTACCTGTGGAAAGAGGGCACACATAGATATGTATAAAGAGAAAGATGGTTTGTGCAGAAATTACTTGCTGCTCAACAATGTTCTTGTTCTCCACCTCTTGATCTCAGAGGTAAATATTTCTTCCCTCTCTTGATCTTTTGTGTGGACGTTTCCTGAGTTCTAGCCAATGAAGTGTGAGCAGAGTTGACCTTTCCAGTCTTGGCCCATTAAAAACTCCCATGTTTGCTCCTGTGAGCTCTGTTTACTTTCTATTTGGAAGGAAGAACATTGCCAGGCAGGACTTGGATTGGCATAAGGTGAAGATGACAGAACGTTTGTTGGCCATTTGGAGGAGGATTGCCCTACTGACCTGTTTACTCTTTTGAGCAAAAAATAACCTTCTAATATGTTCGTAGTATCTCTTAGGGCAAGTATAACAAAGTATCATAGATAGGTTGACTTATAAACATAAATTTATTTCCCACAGTTCTGGGTCATAGGGAGAGGGAGTAGCTGGTTCCCAGGCCCCTGGGATGATGACTTGAGCTGAAGGCAGACATTTGACTAGCTGAGCAATACTGGCACCCACTTTGAATGCCTTTAAATGTAGGTATTCTGTTGAGCACAGTGTGCTGCTTCTCCAATTTCTCTTTTTGGGAAGACTGTAATTGATTTACTTTGAATTATAGGGTCATTTCTAAAGCAATAGTTCACTATAATATAATTCTGATGCCACATGCCTAACCTTGTGTTATGGACACATCAGAACTGCATAGAATGAATTCCATTGATGAAATAGAGGCTCATCTATCAGATAAAAGGGAAAAGTAATTAAAACACACACACACACACACACACACGCACACACACACACCCCCAAAACACCAATTTCTACTATGAGGACCTATCTAAATTTCATCTGTAGTTATAGATACTCATGTCTATATGGAATCATAAGGTGATAACCTATTCATCTCCCCAGCTCTCTGTTCATCCTCCTTCAAAATGAAATGAAAATATTTCAGTGGCATGATTTTATTTTTCTTTTGTAGACCTCTTTCAGGCACTAATTGGGACTGATTTGATCTGATACATTGTTTAACTCCTAGTATTGTCAGAAGTTATATGATAAATGAAATTGACTTTGTATATGGTATAATGTTTTTCCTGTGTATAATCAATTATATTCCAGCATCATCTGCTGAATTAGATATTGAAGTGTTTTCCTAGTGATTTGTAAAAGCATGGCTATGAGACACAAATATTCTTATGTGAAGATCTGAGTCATGGCTCCTTAATCTGTTCATTGTCCATCTCTGTCCCAACATCACACACTTGGTATTACTAAATGTCTTAATGTTTGACAGGTTGAAGTGCTCCTCCTAATGCTGCAGCTTTAAATTTGTCTTGGTGATGGATTCCCCTTTATTATTCCACATAGATTTGTAGCAAACTTGTTAGCTGTGAAAATCATTTTTGGGATTTGGATCAGAATCACATCTAAGGGGTGCCTGAGTGGCTCAGTGGATTAAAGCCTCTGCCTTAGGCTCAGGTCATGATCCCAGGGTCCTGGGATCGAGCCCCACATCGGGCTCTCCACTCCACAGAGAGCCTGCTTCCTCCTCTCTCTCCCTGCCTGCCTCTCTTGCCTACTTGTAATCTCTGTCTGTCAAATAAATAAATAAAATCTTAAAAAAAAAGAATCACATCTAATTTATAGAATAACTTGTAGAAAATTGGCATTCTTCATAATATTTAGTCTCGCCAACTATGGATACATTATTCATTTTTCTTTTTTTAATATTAGTATGCAATTTTAGTAGTAACAGGAGTAGGAGTAGTAGTAGTAACAATAGCAACAACCAGTTGAATGGTGGTTACTATGTGATAAATGTTTTCAATGTACTGTCCATGTATCAAATCATAGATTTCTATGGGTGGGAAATATTATTATCTACATTACACTGATGATGAAACTGAGGTACAGGGAACTTATAACATGTGTTAAGTTATATAAGACTATGAGCTCATATTTGAATCCATGCAGTTTCTCTCCAGAGTTTAGAATCTTCACCAATATCTGATAATGCCTCCCTAAGAAATTGGATCACCTTCTTGGTGACTCTACCATTGGTTTACTACCTTGGATTTTCTAACTGAATAATAATACTTTATGTGCATAACTGCAATAAAATTATTAGTTACATCCCATTCCTTAAACTAATCATGTTTGCTCATTTACATATTACCTTAGCTAAGACTTCCAGGAAAACATTCATTATCAAGGGTGATAGTATACTGTTTTTGATTTAAAATAGAATACTTCCAAATATTTAGCAAGATGTTTACTGTTTTAAGAGTTAACATTATAAAGTTATTTCACTTCTATTTCCCCCATTTTAAAAATATAAATGAAGGGTGCCTGGGTGACTCAGTCATTAAGCATCTGCCTTTGGCTCTGGTCATGGTCCCAGGGTCCTGGGATCAAGCCCCACATCAGGCTTCCTGCTTGGCTGGAAGCCCGTGTCTCCCTTTCCCACTCCCCCTGCTTGTGTTCCCTCTCTCACTGAGTCTCTTTCTGTCAAATAAATAAATAAAATCTTAAAAAAAAATTAAGAACCTGTAGTTCTTATTTATAGTTTTATTTTTTTTAAGATTTTATTTATTTATTTGACAGAGATCTCAAGTAGGTAGAGAGGCAGGCAGAGAGAGAGAGGAGGAAGCAGGCTCCCTGCTGAGCAGAAAGCCCAACATGGGGCTCGATCCCAGGACCCTGGGACCATGACCTGAGCTGAAGGCAGAGGCTTTAACCCACTGAGCCACCCAGGCGCCCCGTGGGTTCTTAATTTTTTAAAAATATCTTTTCTGCTTCTGTTTTCTGCTGCAAGAACTTGTGTTTTCTTGAGATGAATCCAGTGTCTCAGAAGAGCATGACTTCCACATTACACTTTCTGGTTGCAAGGCTTTCTGTGTCATTTGTAAACTCTGGGCCTTGGGAGAGTTGGTTAACTTCCCTAAAGGTAACAATCTTAGATGCTGGTGAGAAGGAAACTTCCTCTGGGCCCTGCCCTTTGGGAGGTCCTATGTGTCACAATTACACACAAAAAATGAATTTATTAAATAATATTTGTATGTCTTTTATTGTTTTGCTGGTAAATATTTGACAAGAGGCTCTCAAACATATGTTTATGCATATGCATACATGTGTATATACTTAAAAATTTTATTGCTACAAAGGTTGTGTATCATACTACTTATAAATAATATTCAATACCACGTATTGTAAATTATAAATAGCCAATTGCTTTTCACAAAATGTTTACACTGATTATTATCATTGTTATTATTTTTGCTTCACTCCTGTATATATACCCAACTTTTGAATGTTGGACTAACAAATATGATCTTGACATGAATGTTGGCTGATCACTTTCATTTATATTAATAATACAAAGTGAAATAACGAAGACATGTATTAGAACTTCATTTGTTCATCAGTGATGCAAGCAACTTCTTTACTGAATTGGATAGCAGATTTAGAAGATCAGAATAATATTTTCAATTTTATTCAACTTTCAATGTAATGGCTACACACAAGACATACTTCTGGTTTGACGTCTATGATTAACATTTTCTTTTTCACTTTCTTAAGTTTAGACAGTCAACAAAATAATAAATACCTGATTGTGGAATTTGCCTTTTTTTGTTTTTGTTTTTGTTTTTGTTTTGTTATATAAATGCTCCCATCAGGGCAGATTTCTTCTCCATGTGGAAGAGATGCACAGTGGCACACCATTGTATACTGGCTCTGCCATGTAGATAAAATAGATATAAAATCCTCTTCAGCATAGAACATAGTAAAATGTATTAAAATAATGACTCATTTTGAATATTAATTTCCTTAACTTTTAATATAATTTATTTAAATGTACATTTACAAAATTTAATTTTTAATAATGTCTGAGTTTAAAAATTGGCTTGTAAACTTCCTGAAGATATAAGTTGTTATGAGCCTGCATGCAGACTCCAGTATACCACTAACACATCCACATGTAAATTTAGCTCCAGTTGCTCACATATTGCATCCCATAATATTAAACATAAACCTTCCCACGTGGTTCAGCCTCCAGAAAAACACTCCCTACATCTTTGCCCTGTGTTTTAAGGCAAAAGCATGACTGAATCATTGATATGAAATTTATACATACTTTGGGCTGCTGCCAGTGTTGGAGATGGACTTTAGTGCACAAGGAGGATTTGGACAGAAGTGCTAAGGAAAGCTTATTACTTGCCAAATCCTTCTTTTACAAAGGACCAGAGGAATAGGTTTTGTGTGATGAAGTATTGAGTTCAGTATTGCAGAATCTCCTTCACTTGGTATTCCAATTCATGATCCTGGAGTTACACATTCATTAATGTGGCACTCAAAAATACTGTATAAAGCAGGAGAGAAATATTTTGCGACTCTATACAATTCAAATTTTCTTGAAGTTTTATCTATGTGGTCTACATAGAACGTGAATGAAACATACTAGCTTTTTTTTGACAAATGGTCAGTGAATATTAAAATTATAAATAGCTTTTTTTGTTAAAAATTATATTGAAATTCCTGAATAAAGTTATATTAAAGTGTAGATTTTAAATTTGGAAATTTATTATTTATAATTTTTATCTTTTGTATAAATGTTATTGAACTGTAACATACATAGAAAAAGAGTGCACAGATTTTAAAGATAGATCCCGGTAAAATTAAATATTACTGTTGTGACTACTATCTGATATAGAAACAGAACTTTACCTGGATTCCAGAAAGTGTCTCACATTATGCTTATCTTTTGCAATCGCTATCAACTCTGAAGGGCAATGTTTATCTTGACTTTACCCCTATATATTAGTATTATTGCTGCTGCCTTTTTAAAAAACATTTTTAATATATATATAATGCATATATGTATTCCTATATATCAAATATATATAGCCTCTCTCTTTTGCATCTTGATTCTTTCTTTCAACATTATGTTTGTGTGATGTATCCATGTTGTAGCACAAAGATGTAATTCTTTTTTTTTCTCCTTGTTGTATAGTAAGGGGTTGTATGAATATATCACTTTATTTATTGTCATGCTTATGGAACTTTGGGTTGTTTTCCTAATTTATATTACATATTACTGCTATGAATGAATGTTGCATATCTTTTGGCAGATGTATTTTTACATATTTGTAGATACAAGCACTATTTAGAATAAACATTGGTTCCCAGTGTGCTGCACTGTAATGTAAACTTAGATATCTGTTTCTAGACCCTATTAACCATTTCTTAATTATAATAGTTAATGCAATCTTGATATCTGGTAATATAGATCCTCTAGATTTCTTCCTTGAGATTGTCTTTACCGTTCTTCCTTCTTTATATTTCCATATACATAGGAGAAACCGCTTCTCAATTTCTTCATACACACACACGCACGAAGCACCAGCTTGAATTCTAAACTGGATTGTATTAGATCTATAAATGAGTTGGATAAATTTATATTACTCAAATAGTCAACATTCCAATTCATGAATATGCTATATTCTTCTAATTGAGGTTTACACAAAAATTCCTTGTTAATGTCATGAAGTTTTCATGTACTAGGTTGCAAATCTTGCATTAGATTTATTCTTAGATACTTGATTTTTTAAAATCTGTTGAAAATTGAGTAACATTTAATGTTTTTTCTTTAAAAGATTTTATTTATTTGACAGAGAGAGAGATAGCCAGAGAGGGAACACAAACAGGGTGAGTGGGAGAGGGAGAACCAGGCTTCTCGCAAAGCAAGGAGCCGGATGTGGGGCTCGATCCCGGAACCCTGGAATCACGACCTGAGGTGAAGGCAGATGCTTAAATCACTGAGTCACCCAGGTGTCCCACATTTAACATTTTTTTAAAAAAAGATTTATTTATTTATTTGAGGGAGGGAGAGAAGGAGGGAGAAAGTATGTTTTCGAGTGGGAGAAGGGATAGAGGAAGAAGGAGAGAAATCCTCAAGCCGACTTGCCATTGTGTGTAGAGCCCGATGAGGGGCTCAATCCCAGGACCTTTGATCATGACCTGAGCCGGAATCAAGAGTCAGACACTTAACCTGATCACCCAGATGCCCCAAAATTTAACGTTTTAATTTTTATATTGTTTGTGGTGCATAAAGATGCTTTATGGCTTCTAACATCTTAATTTTATTTTATTTATTTATTTTTAAGATTTATTTATTTATTTATTTGACAGACAGAGATCACAGTAGGCGGAGAGATAGGCAGAGAGAGAGAGGAGGAAGCAGGCTCCCCACTGAGCAGAGAGCGCGAAGCGGGCTCGATCCCAGGACCCTGGGATCATGACTAGAGCTGAAGGCAGAGGCTTTAACCCACTGAGCCACCCAGGCGCCCCTCTTAATTTTATTTTAAACCAGAAATCTAACTAAATTCCTTATTAATTTAAGTAGTGTAGAGATACTCTTTGATATTCTCTCATCACAGTCAAGTCACTGTTAATAATGAAAACTTCATACATATATTTTTTTTAATTTATTATTCTCTTTACTGCCATTTTATAAGGCTTTTCTTGCCTGAATACAAGTTGCCTACAACTTCTTATATAGTGCTGAATAGAATTTACGTAGTGGGTTTTCTCTGTATCACTTCTGACTTTAGGAATAAATCTTGTAATTATTCATCATTAAGTATGAGATTTGTTTTTGTGTCTTCATGGATACATTTTTGGTATATTTAGGAAGTACATGATTTTCCTGATTCCATCAGTATTTTTTTTCCAAATGTTAAATGATTTTGAATATTATCATATCTTAAAAAATGTACTGATATTATTTAGTTTGCTACAACAAATGGTGTTAATTTTCAAATAGTAAACAAATTTAGTATGCCTAGAATAGAATCCACTTGTTTGTGACATGCTATTCTTCTCTTACATTGCTAAATTCAGTACAAATATGTCTTGTTTTTTTTTTTTAAAGATTTTTATTTATTCACCCAACCGACAGAGATCACAAGTAGGCAGAGAGGCAGACAGAGAGAGAGGAGGAAGCAGGCTCCCCGCTGAGCAGAGAGCCCGATGTGGGGCTCGATTCCAGGACCCTGGGATCATGACCCGAGCCGAAGGCAGAGGCCTTAACCCACTGAGCCACCCAGGCACCCTGAAAATGTCTTATTAAGGGTATTCGTATCTGTTAATAAGAAAGGATTAACTATCTGTTGGAGCTTGAGAAGCCCTGTCCTTCTAGGAGGATCACTAGGAGGTCACTATGTTAGATTGCCAGGTGTCTCTCCTTCATACGATGAAAAGCAGGGATCTAAACTTATCCAAAAAGCTAGAGGGGCACCTTTTATTCCTATTGGAATGTGGGTTTTGCTGTAGTCATTGCATTTGGACTGTATAAATTGAAGAACAGGGAAAACACTAAAATATCTGTTCACCTGGTCCAAATGTGTGTGGTAGCCTAAGACTTTGCTGTGGGAACAATGACTCTTAGAATGGCTGTTCCATGTATATGGAATTCTGGGCAAAGCCTAAACCTTAGAAGAAGAGAAGCTGTCTGTCTTGATTTTATTGATAGTGCTTGCTTTAGTTAGACATCTCATGTTGACTTTATATGTTTACATTGAAAATAGATTGTTTGAATGGGTCAGACAATAACACGGTGATTTGAAATTACGAGTAACTAGTTAATTAGCTAGGTCATTAGGGGAGTCAAATTAGCACAAAAGAAACTTGTCACTTTTAAATGTCCTTGATAGAGGTAAAATATGAACCTTCTTAAACTCTTCTGATGAGATTAGTTCTAAAGAGGCCAATTTGCCAGTCCTGAGGTACTCCCAGTTGCTACAGAATATTATATGCTTTTGATGTTAAGGTGGGAGTCCTGTTTGCCCTAATTAATTTAAATTTATTCAACCTGTCTTGCAGACTGATAAGAGTGTTTCAGTTTTTAGGGCCTTGTGGCTGTTAATGAACCCTTCAGAACAGTGCATGGAATATAACATTATAAGCTTCCACACAACTGAAAATGTATGTGTGTGTTTAAATATAACCTGAGAAGCTAACAGCTGCATAGGAGTAGTATTTACTTCAGAAGGAGACTTTCAAACATGGGAATAACTTAGCTATGGATCCCTTGCATTTTTGTAACTGCAGAATTGTATTTATGTTCCTGTTGCATTAGAATAATTTTTAAATGTTATCTTGAAATAGAAATATGTATTTTGAGTACTAATGTAAAGTAAATGAAAAACACATTTTAAATGTAAAAAAAAGATTATCTGTAATTTTTCATTCTTATAATGCTCTTCTCAGATTTTTGTGTAAGATTTTAGATTCCTTGGAAATAATTTCTTCTCATATAATTTTCTGGAAGATAAAATGGATTCTGCTTCTTTCTTAAATACTTAAATTAGTTTACCAGTGGAAACTTTCACAAGTGAAGTTTGATTTGTGAATAGTTCTTAGAAAAGGATTCCCTTTTTTAACCATGTGAAAGTATTTAATTTTTTTTCTAAGTTGAATTTTGCAAGGTGTATGTCTATTTCATTTATGTTTTCAAATTTTAGTGTAAAATTTTTCACAATATTCTCATCTTTTTAATGTTAGCAAGATCTATGGTGTGGTCTCATTTTTAATTCATGATACTGGTAATTTTTTTTCCATTTTCTGGATTAGTTCTAAGGGAATTATTAAACATTTATATTCTTAAGTAAAACATCTTTTAGCTTGGTTGATTTTTCTCTATTGTACATTTATTTATTTTCTATTTCATTGATTCTACTTTTATGTTTATTAAAACCAACACTTTTTATCATCATTGCTTTTGGTACAAATACTGACAAAATGAAAAGGATAAAATAGCACCTTCGTAGTATTATGAAAAGATAGGCTGCCTATGTAGGCTACACTAAGAAGTACTTCCTTGGGTAGTTCATCTTGATAAAGTCCCACTAGTGGGATGAAGTCCCACTGTTGGCATTTCATCAAGATAAAAAGCTTTTGCACAGCAAAGGAAACAGTAAATAAAAGCAAAAGAGGTAAAGTTGGAGTTTTCATAAGGGTTTCTTGTTCTTTTTTCACCCATTCTCTTTGGGTGGAGCTAGCCAAGGATTTCAACAAGTCTGTAATGTTCCCTGGGACTTTCTTCTTGGTGGACCCTAAAGTTAAATCTTCATTTCCTCAATGCTATATAATCTGTAATTCATCCTGTGTGATTATATCATTTGGAATTTCCAAGTCTCTAAGTTTTTCTTCCAAAACATTCAATGGATAATTTTGCTTATCCATCCAGTTTTTTTTTAATACCAAATCCATTTTTTTATTTAGAAATATTTTTGTTCTTTTAAAATGACCCTGATTCATAATGTCCTGTTTTAAATAAGGTATCCATTCCTTAACCTCTAATCACTTAATACATACTTATTATAAAGTCAAAGTACTTTTTTTTATTATTTATAGTTTACAACCATTGGGTTATTAGGAAATACCATATCTAATGACACTCTCTCATAATGCTTTATTTTCTTAAGTAAATATGGATGTTTTGTCTGTATACTTTTCATTTGGATGTTTTATTTCTGGTAGTACTTTGTTCATTCTATGATAAGAAATTTAGTTACAATAATTGTATTTATTTTTTGCCAAAAGTCCTTGGTCTCTTAACTTTTCCAGCCCATTTTATATTAATTTCACTGGCTGATGTTTCAAGTTTAAAAGCATATTTAAAATTCAGATTTCACACTTGAAAACTAGTGTCATTTTCCCTCACATATATTTTTAAACCCATATTTGCCTAGGTAAAATTCAAGAGAGGACATTCAAATAATTTTTCCCCTACTGCATTCTTTCCTCTCTCTCCCTCCTTCCCCCCTTCCCTCTTTCTATCTTTCCTTCTCTCTCTTTTCTTTTCTTCTTCTTCTTCTTCTTTTTTTAATGAGAACATTAGTTTTGGACTTCTGTAAATCCCTCAGATTCTTTTTTCAATATAATGCCTGTTCAAGGTAGTACCTCCCCTCAATAAAACACAATGCAGTATCTTCTCAGTCTTATAGGTGAAGTCAAATCTTCATAAGCTACCATGGTGTCATTTCTTTCTCACTACAGAGGTTTTGAGTTTCTTCCTATTTTTGGTCTTTGCTATGTTTTTTTGTTTGTTTTCTTTGCTTTTGTTGTTGTTGTTGTTGTTTTGTTTTGTTTTATTTCCTCTTCTCCCCCTCCTTCACTTCCTCCTCCTCCTCCTTCTTCTTTGGCCTTTTCCCTTTGCAAATTCAGCTATGTATTTTTTTAAAAATATTTTATTTATTCATTTGACAGATATTACAAGTAGGCAGAGAAGCAGGCAGAGAGAGAGGAAGGGAAGCAGGCTCCCTGCTGAGCAGAGAGCCCGATGCGGGGCGATCCCAGCACCCTGGGATCATGACCTGAGCCAAAGGCAGAGGCTTTAACCAACTGAGCCACCCAGGTGCCCCTCAGCTATGTATTTTAAGTTTTTTTTTTAATATTAAATTTTAACCAGAATACCTATTTGTTTGAAATTGGATTGGAAGAGCTTTTCAAATTAGCTTAATGTACCATATTGATGGAAGTATTATTTATAGCTTCAATTCAGTATTTATTTGACATGTATCATGTGGGTTTGCTGGCCTGATATAGATTACTCGTATCCTGATTGTACTACTTGTACAACACACTGTTAGAGTACATGTGAAACATAATCTGCAGAAAGAACCCCAGTATTCTAGTTTAAGTCCATTACATAATTTTATAATAGTTTCCAGGAAGGAATGTTATACTGTTTAGAGTAGACAGAATAATGCCTCATCCTCCACAGCTGTCCATGTCCAAATCCCTAGAATCCCTGAATATGTCAGGTTATAGAGATGGGAAAGGGGAATTAAGACTGCTGATGGAGGGTGCCTGTGTGGCTCAGTTGGTTAAGCATCTGCCTTTGGCTCAGGTCAGGATCCCAGAGTCCCAGTGGGGAGTCTGTTTCTCCCTCTGTCCTTCACCCTGCTTGTGCTCTCTCTCACTCTGTCTCTCAATCTCTCTCTCAAATAAATAAATAAAATTTTAAAAAGACTGCTTATGGAATTAAGTCTGCTGATCAGTTGATTTTAAAATATTATTATCTGATTATACTGATGAACCCTATGGGATCACAAGGGTTGGTTAAATGTCTAAGAGGGAGGCAGAAGAGTTAGAAAAGATGTGAAGGAAGCCAGGTTAAAATGGTGTAAGGCAAGTGTTCAAGCCACAAATGCTGACTTTAAAGTTAGAAGTCCATGAACCAAGGAAAGTAGGCAATCTCTACAAGTTTTAAAAGGCAAGAAATAGATTCCTCCCCTAGAGCCTCCCTGAAGGAACATAGTCCTGTCAACACCTTGATTTCCATTGTTTCCTTCATTGCTCAGAGGCTTTTTATTTTGTTGTAGTTCCAAGGGTTTGTTTTTGTTTTTATTTCCCTTGACTGAATTTTTTCTTAATGAAAGTCTTAAATAATATAATTAAGGGAAACTATTCATATAGTGACAATAGTCTTATTTTTTCAATAAAGAATAAATATTCAATAAAGAATAAATATTTCTTTCCTTTCTAGTAGATATTTTAGTGGGTATTTGGAGAAATTGTTAAAAACATTCCTTGTTATAATTTAAATTGTGAATTGAAGACTTTACATAATATTCATTTATATAATAAATGGCATGTTAGGTAGCATCAACATATGCCTGTGGATTGGTGTAAACAGTCAAGTGACAAAACTAGAACAATTAGAAATGAATTTCATGTCTTTTATTTAAGAGAAAAAGATCCATGGATTGGGGAAATAGAGTGCCATACAAGAACTGGAGCACCCTGCCTGAATTATTTTGAGCAAAAGTGAGTCTTACAGAATATTAAAACAGGTGAGCAGAAATAGAGCATGATTGTCTAGGAGGTTGGGGATTTCCTTATAAGACTAGGCAGGCCCTAGGTTCTAGGGTAAGGTAAGCTAGCTAAAGCAGAGTTGGAGGATTGTGATTGGTGTATGTTGGCTGTTCTTGACAGGTGTTTCCCATAAATGCAAATCGACTTAGGTTTAGATTTGTGATATGGGACTGGCCACTGGTATGGCCTCCATTTTGTGGGTCCTGATGCACAACTTTATCAAAGCATATATCTTTATCGTAACTGTGGTAAACTAATTTGCATCAGTATGCAATCAGAGTCAAGGTTTGTTTTAATTTAGCTTCTGAGTGAGATAAAATTAGAACATAAATTCTGACCTAAGAGTGTTTGCAAGTTGCATTATCTCTTGAGATACCAAGACATTATTACAAATTTATGCATCAAACAGTTTAAAATAATTCTGACATTTTTATGTCTCTCTACCTGGAAAAACTTACAGCTTATTCCTTCTGAAATTCTTGATTATTCTGTCTCTCTCTCGCTTTCATTTATTAAGTGCCTTATGAGCAACTTGGGCATGGTCCATCACCTCTACATGTTTTTGTGGAGGACATCCATCACTTACATTATTCCAATTAAGTGCATTTTTGGAGATTGGAAAAGAATATTCTTTATTATTTCTAATGCTTCCCAGCTACATGTTTAAGTACGGAATGAGGTTCAGACCATGGCTCTAGATCACTTTCATTTTCTTTTTAAAAAATTATAGAAAAACATTTTTTGGTAATATAAATGTTATATCTCTTTATACATGAAATATAGTCTTTTAAATTGAATATATCCAAATGAATTAAAATGTTGGAATATTTTAGTTTGTATAATTAATTGATTAGTAGCCTATTCAACTATTTCTTTGATTATGTCAATGGCTCATAAACTTTGCCCTTTCTGCATTCACTGGCAGCATAGCTGATTTTTAGAGAACTATTTCTGGCTTCATTGACATTTGTAGTGACTACAGTTCCTTTCAGTCACTTGTTTCTTTTGATGATACTTTATTGGCTCAATGAGTAACAATATCTTCAGTATTCATTCTTGAGTATTCTGAACACAGACATGGGAGCCATCGCCCATTTATCATGCTTAATTATAATAATTCCTATGGTAAATGATGCCATTAACTTTTAAATTAAGTTTTCTATTCATGAGTTCAGCAGGAGCTTCTTCCAACTTCAGAGTAAAGTAGAAATCTTTCCCTGCTGCAAAATATTTTTGAAAGAAACAAAAGATCAAAACATGAAAACAGCAGCATATTTGGCCTTAAGATGATATGTTTTGAGCCAGACTCGAATAAACAGAAGCAGCAATTATAGTTCATAGATTATTCAAAACAAAGTAAACATTATTTATTATTGCTTTCTAATTATGCATTTTTAAAATTTATTTTATTGCTTGCTGATTATTTCACAGTCCTGCCACATTAGTAGACTTGAGTCTAGTTCTCATATTAAACTAATTAAAATGTATGAATTAAATTGTAATTTCCATTCTACTTCAACTGCAGTAATCTGAAAAAATCTTCATATTTCCCTTTAAAATATAACATTAATCTTAGTTACCAAATACTAGTTAGTACATAATGCTTCTAGCACTTTAGGACATTTTCTAATTGTATATCTATTTTTTCATGTTATATTGATGGGAAAACCATTCAAATACTTTAGTGCATTTCAATTTATGGAGATTTGTTATTAGCTATGGCTATATTATCTCTAAAACATAATCCTAGAATGTCGTCTAGCTCTGAAACATAAATCTCTATAGGTCGGGACTCCTGGATGGCTCAGTCAGTTAAGCTTCTGACTCTTGATTTTGACTCAGACATGATCTCAGGATCTTGAGGTCAAACCTTGCATTCTGCGGTATGCTGGGCATGGAGCCTGCTTAAGATTCTCTCTCTCCTTCTCCCTCTGCTCTCTTTCCTAAATATAATTGCTGTAGATAAATGTTCATATGTTTGAAGTAAAGGTATTTTTCTTTTTCAAACAGACCTTGCATAAACTCATAAAAATATTTCTTGGTGAATAAAAATAAACTAATTTATCTTTATATGAAGAGGTAGATGATACTGTATTTGTCAGATTTATTAACTTCAAAAACCAAGTGAATTCTGGTTACTTTGAGTAAAATAGTCATTTTAGAAAAATGTTGTGCTAGATTATGGAGTTTTAGGGAGTATTGTGGAACTAGGTTTGGACAAGGGTCAGTGTCAGCCAGACAACCCAAAGAAGTTACCTGATAGAACATCACCACTAATCCCAGTTTAATTAACTGTTATTGTTGCTGCCTTGTCCCTGGACACTTAACTCCACACAGTTGACACAATCTCTAATTTGACTCTGTGTCTTTGTATAAAGTCCTCAGACTTCAAATTTCAGAGTGTCAGTTAGAATATGAGTAGGCGAACATCCGATTCTCTACCTGACAAGTACAGGGGAGAAGGGATATCTCTGACCACCTTAAATCTGTATCTCTGGCCATCTGTCTTTCAGGTGAAATGGCCAATCAAATGCATTACTTGAAATTCTACCCACAGATTTTCCTTCTTCACTGCCCTTTAGAGCTCCCTAAATGTGGTGGTACTGCTGTGACGGTTTATATCTCAGTAGTACCAACTTGTGTTTCCATCTATAAGCTGGATTTGAATTTGGGGACTTGTGGGGCCATAGTTGTGATTTGAAGGAGAGATGGCAATGTAGCAAAAATAGATGGAATTGAGAGTGTGAGCCAGCTCCTCATGCAATTTAGCTGTGCCTATAGAACCCACTTGAACTCTGTTTCATATGTACTACTTCTACTTGGTGTTAGAATGTTGCTGATCATGCTCATGCCTATCTGTATGGTAGGTGATCTAACGATACTTCATTGATGATGGACTGCTTAGCTCACGTAGTCCTTAACTGAGTCTCTATTGCACAAGGAGGGCAATAATTGATCACTAAAACGGTTTATTTTGGGGGCGCCTGGGCGCTCTGTCATTAAGTGGCTGCCTTCGGCTCAGGTCATGATCTCAGGGTGATGGAATTGAGTCCCACCTTGGGCTCCCGACTCAGCAGGAAGCCTACTTCTTCCCCCACCACCCGCTTGTATTACCCCTCTCTTGGTATCTCCGTCAAATAAATAAATAAACTCTTTAAAAAAATGTTTCTTTTTCATAGAGATATGGTTTTGTTCTGACATCTAAGTTGCATTATTATTATGATGCTTCTTTCCATGTACAGTGTTATATTTTGGTACAGCTATCCACTGTGGAATTACCACCAGATAACAAGGATTAAGTGAGTTCCGCCTTTGTATCAGCCTGGACAACTGAACAATCTTCTCCTCTTCTAGGTTCCTCATAGTTAAGCAATAATATAATCTATATTATACCATTTAAGATTCTTCAAAAAGTAATACTATTAAAAGGCTTAAACAGAAGTCTCGTGATAGAGAATCTAAAAATATTATTTTGTTTTAGTCATTAGTTATTAATTTGGTAATTGACATTGACCAGTGAACTTGTCCCTATACCTTATTATTAAAGTAACTATTCTCATCATACTTCTGGCTCCACCAGGATTTCCTATTTAGTCATTAAAATATATTGGGCGGGGCACCTGGGTGTCTCAGTGGGTTAAAGCCTCTGCCTTCAGCTCAGGTCATGATCCCAGGGCCCTGGGATCGAGCCCCGCGTTGGGCTCTCTGCTTGGCGGGGAGCCTGCTTCCTCTTCTCTCTCTCTCTGCTTACTTGTCATTTCTGTCTGTCAAATAAATAAATAAAATCTTAAAAAAATATATATTGGGCAAATTCTATGATTTTTATTGTTACTTTTTTTCTTTTTTCTATTGACTCAGGTAACTAGAGAAAGTAGGAATTTGAATGCAGCTTTCATATTGATCAAGAAACTTCTGGGTGAGACAAGTTTGAGTAAGAGAACTAGCTGAACAAAGTGCTCTGACTGAATTTAAGTAGCCACCTTAAATCTATGCTAAATAACATGGAGACTTTAGGAACTACTGGATGATTTTGATATTTTTCCATTTAGTCAGTTTTATAAATAAAAGTGTATGTTCAGATATATAATGTTCTCTTAATTTACTTCTCTTTTACATTTTTCCAAAGTCTTTTGGAAATATTCTAGGTTTATGTTAATATCATGAATCTATACAAATGACTCAGGCATAAAAGACTGCTGATTTAAAGGACAAGTTTAAGGGAGATGTCCAGGAGATTTGGTGGACAGATCAGTAGAGAGCAATAGCAGAATTTTTTGTAACCATGTATCAGAATGATTGTTCCTCTCTATTGGGTAAATTAAGTCTATTATGGAGGCTTGAGAGAAGAGACATGTCCTGCTGAGCTGGAAAGGGTAAATGAAGAGGAAATTAAGAGTTTGACTCTTTGCAAGTGAAATTAGTGGTTTACAATGTGCAATTGGTCAAACATAAAGATAAAAATACTTCTTGTTTGGGTAACACAAATAGATACTAGTTATTAGTATCAATCCAGTGTTAATTTTCTTTTAAGAACAAAGAAAAACCATTTTAAATGTGAAATGAAAATTTAAGCTAATTAGAGAATACCACTGAGAAATTTTGAAAATATGAATAAAAAGGATTTTCTTAGTGCTCAGTATAAATGAGAGCTCTTGCCAGAAACTAAAATATAATCAAAGAAATGAAGTACATAATGATAATGCATCATGTAATGAAATATTGAGACATGTATATGACATATTTCTGGGATGAGATGACTTCAGTTTTATGTTATACAGCCAAATCATTTTTTTAAAGATTTACTTATTTATTTTAGAGAGAGAGAGAAAGAGCACATGTGCATGTGTGAGTGGGGGAAGGGACAGAGAGAGAGGGAGAGAGGCACATTTTCCCCTCAGCACAGAGCCCAGTGCAAGGCTCCATCTCAGGACCTTGGGATCATGACCTGAGCCAAAATTAAGAGTGGGATGCATCACTGACTGAGCCACCCAGGTGCTCCAAAATCAGTTATTTTTGTTGCATAAACAAAAACACCAATTCTATCATCATGCCAAACTGTAGTCAGCTAACTTTAATCTTCATAATAACATCGTAATAAATGTATCCATTTGAATATTTTTGAAAAAAAAAGAGAAAGGTAAAAATTTTGTCTAAAACAATAAATTAGGAAAAATAAGTTATAGATTATTAATCTAATGTTAGAGTTACCTTTCTGTATGACTGTATTGCTGTTATTTAAAGTAACAGCTTATTAAAATATAGTTTTAGAAATATACATATTGATCATAAAATCTGATTTTATGCTTTTTATTTCTCCATTCCCTGCTCAACCCAAAGCCTCAGCAGAGTGAAACTTCATAGAATTTTTATATAGACCAGTTTAACAGCCACCTCAATAGCAACCATACAGAAGACAGCGTTTACTGAACTTTTTACTATGTTCCAGTCACTGTGTAAATGCTTTACAGGAACTCTTTTTTTCACTTCTCACGACAGTCCCACCAGATGATTTCTTTTGAAATCAAGACTCAAGAGAAATGTGAATTGTCCAAGGTAATACAATGACTGCCAGTCCAGGGATTCGGGAGTCACTGTTTATTTTAAGCACAGTTGAACTTTTACCCTCTATTTCATTTCTACTTAAGTGTAGCAAACCATCCCTAAACGAGGCAGTTCTGAAGAACAATATGGTATATTATTTCTCTTAATATTATGGATCAACAGGATATTTGTATCTCCCAAAAGTCATATATTGAATCCTAAACCCCAATGTAGTGATACTAAGAGGGGTGGGGTTTTCTGGAAGTATTTAGTTATGGGTGTTGGCTGAACATTTAGCTGAAACTGTCAATGAGAGCACCTTAGCTGCGATCTCCCACTTACCTTGGAATTCTCTGTGTGTGAGGGGGTGAGTTCTTAAGAGGAAACTTCCTAAATATATGAAAGTAAGAATACCACCTTAACTGTAACCTCCCACCTACTTTGAATTCTCTGTGTGTGGGGGTGGGAGGGGGTTAGTTCTTTAGAGGAAACTTCATAAACATACGAAAGTAAGAACTGCTGATCTCTTAGGGTTCCACCTCATAACTTATAGTTATTTTATTATGTTCTAGTGGTCAAGGAAAGTTGTAGATCTAGCCCAGGACCAAGGGGATGAGAAATAGATGTGCCTCTCTCTTTGGGAGATGTGGCCAAAAATATGTAGCCATTTTAATCTACAATGTTATTAATTTATTATACTTTACAGTGTGTTGATTTCAATAAAACATTAGTATTTATATTTTAATGAAGTTAAAATTTCCTTAGAGATCTATTTTAAATTATTAACTTCTGTTTTTTCTTATACTATTTGAATCACAAATACTAAAGGTGTATAACACCACTGTATTAACTAACCTTTCTGTGACTCTGTATTTAATGCTTTATTAGCCTAAGGAAGGAAACATTTTGTTGTTGGAAAAAATAGAGATAGTAAATATTTTTTGTCATCAATTTTATAAATTTTAGTATGTTTTTCTTATCTATTACCTTTATTAAACCATTTCTTTGTGTTGTTGTTGTTGTTTTTTTCCTTATTGGTGATTTTTCTGTTATATTTTTGGAGGCCTTTGACAATTGACATTTCAGTTTTCTCTCCATGGCGAAGGAAATGCAGTCCTGTTAACTTTTCCATGAAAGAGGCAAAAAAAAAAAATTTGACCACATTTTGTTTCATCCATTTGCCTGATGAAATTCCATCAAAACACCAAGAATAATGACTGAAAATGATTAAGGTATTTAATAACTCCAAAATTAATGATAGGATTTTATTCCACATTTCTTTATGACTTTAAATATCTAAATATTAGAGGTTATTTATGACTTTATTATTTCATGATATATCAATAAAGCTGAGAGCTGATAAAATTGTAAGATGGTGAATAATGTGATATACAATTTAAATAGATTGTTTTCGGGGCTCCTGGGTGGCTCAGTGGGTTAAAGCCTCTGCCTTTAGCTCAGGTCATGGTCTCAGGGTCCTGGGATCGAGCACCGCATAAGGCTCTCTGCTCAGCAGGGAGCCTGCTTCCCTTCCTCTCTCTCTGCCTGCCTCTCTGCCTGCTTGTGATCTCTGTCTAATAAATGAATAAAGTCTTAAAAAAAAGAAATAAAAAATATATGTATATATTCCTTTAAAAATATATATGTATATATAGTAATAATAAATATATGTGTAATAATATTAAGAAGTATTGGGAATGTAGTTTTAGAGGCCCTCTATTGGGAATTTGTATTGATCATTGGTTTTAATATACTTAAAACCTTAAAGTAAAACTGTTTATTAATTATGTCCATTATAGAGATGAGGAAATTTAGGCTTAGAAAGTTGAATAAATTACCTAATGTCATATATCTAAGGAGCCATAGAGGCTGAATTCGATGCTCTTTCTGTTTCCACGCCTGTGTTTGTAGACTATAATATTATGTCCTTTATAAGTTATTAAAAGAGCTAACTGTGATTATTCTTTCTACAGCACATACAATATTAGTTTATTTGTCTTCTTTGAGTCACATACTGTTCATGGCAATGAGGAAACAGTAATGAGCAAAACAGATATGATTGTGGACTTACGGGCTTTTAGGCGTGCAGTATATGACCACTAAGCAAATATATCAGTTTATAAAAAAGAAAAAGTGTTACAGTGCCAAGAGAGAAAGAATAGATCAGATAACAGGAAATCGAAAGACTTTCCTAATGAAAATTCATTTGAACTGAGATCTGAGAAAGACAGTTTAAAAAGATGAAAAGCAGGGAGAGCTTGGGATGAGTGCCAGCCAGTGAGAAAAACATACAGAGCTGTCTTTGAGAGACAAGTAATTCAAACAAAGTCCATATATCTGGAATTAAAAAATTTAAAAAAATTAGAAACAGGGTATATAAGATGATCCACAAGTAGGTAAGGGCAAGATTATATTTTAAATCATGCTAAATATTTAAATTTTAACCCAAGATCATTGATGTGTTTTCCAAAGTGGATGACGCATGAGATTTGTGCTTTTAAAATGCTTCACAGCTACATTTGTAGAGAAAAATAGGGATAAAAAACAGATGATTAAAAATTTGAGGTATTTTTATATATCCAAGTAGAGATTAATAAATACATTAGAATTCAGAGAAGAGATACAAGCTATGAAAAAAAGTATTTTGAAGTAACTCGAAGTATAGAGATGCTACCTGAAATAAAGAGGAGTGAAGATTTTATTACAGAAAAGGGGGAGCTACATCTATTCATAAGAACTGAGTCAACATTGAAGAATGAGATTGGCTAAAATATGATGAAAACCTGATGCAATTATTTTTTTAGTACTGAAACAGTGTTTGAAGGACAAAGGAAGCATTTAATAATATTGGATGCTGTTAAAGAGTTAAGTGAGACAGAAAAGGAAAAAGTAACTTGGATTGAGTAATTAGAGACCATTGGTTACTTTAGGGGGAACAATTTTGAGAGGAGCTTGGGGCAAGAGCCAGATTGGTATAGGTTGTGGGGTGAACACAAAGTATTCATGCAGGGAGAAAAGACCAACTCTTCCAAGATATAAATTTTATAAAGAGGATAAGAAAATTAAATTTATAGAAGAATTTTAATAGGGGTTTCCCTGACAAAATATTTTTAAAGCTCTTTGGAGGTATAATTGACTCACAATAAGCTCCTCATGTTTAAAGTGTGTTTGACAAATTTTGAAATATGTATCCTCTTGTGAAATCATCACACTCAATAAATATAACCATCAGTCTTCACATTTCCCTATGCCCTTCTGTAATACCTTCCTTCTGCCCCTCCCTAACCCTTCACCCTATTTCAAGACAACAGCTTACCTGTTTCTATCAATAAGGTTTTTCATATTCTAAAATTTTTTAAAAGATTTTATTTATTTATTTGACAGACAGAGATCACAAGTAGGCAGAGAGACAGTCAGAGAGAGAGAGGAGGAAACAGCTCCCCGCTGAGCAGAGAGCCTGATGGGGGGCTTGATCCCAGGACCCTGAGATCATGACCTGCACCGAAGGCAGAGGCTTTAACCCACTGAGCCACCCAGGTACCCCATATTCTAAAATTTTATATAAATGAAAGCCTACAATATGTTTCTATTGCTTACCTGGCCTCTTGTTTATTTGGCCTGTTTCATTTCACATAATTTTTCTGTCTTTGGGTATATCCAGAGTTCATTCATTTATGTGGATATACCACAATTTATTTTTCCATTCACTTATTCGTGTACATTTGGGCCATTTCCAGTTTGGGGCTATTACAAGTCTGCTATTAATATCCATGTAATAATCTTTGTATAGATGCAAGCTTTCATTTGTCATGGGGGGAAAACTGGGTGTAGTAATGTCTAGGTTATATGATAGATCTTTTAATTTCTTAAGAAACAGCTAAACTTTCCTAAGTGGCTGTCTCATTTTCCATTCTCATTACCAGTGTTTGGGCAGTTTAGTTGCTCTACATCCTTATCAATACTTGGAATGGAGAGCCTTCCTAATAAAGGTATAGCAATATCTCATTGTAGTTTAAATTTTTATTTTCCTAATTATGTTAAATATCTTTTATTATGCTTATTTGAAATCCTAATATTGTCTTTGGCAATGTGCCCATCCAAATACTTTACCCATTTGGTTTTTGAATTGTTTGCTTTCTTAGTGTGAGTTCTTTATGTATTTTAGACACATGTCCTTTATTAGATATGTAAGTGCAAATAGGTTTTCCCATATGAGAGCTTGCCTTTTCCTTCTCTTAGCAGTATCTTAGGAAGAGTAGACATTTTTAATTTTGGTAAAGTGTGAATTAGGATTTTTTTTTTTTTGGTGGATCATACTTTTGATGTCATGTTAAATAAATGTTGACCTAACCCCAGTTCACAAATATTTTTTCCAATGTTTTTCTGGAAATTTTAGAATTTTAGGCCTTATGTTTAGGTATAAGATCCATTTTAATTCAATTTTGTATATGATTTTCAGTGTGATTTGAAGTTTTTCAAGTAAAATGTGAAAGTATTAATATTTTCCTTTGGATTGCTCTTACAACTTTTTCAAAAATCAAGTGGCCTAAAATTTATAATCCTGGCTGTGTTATCTTGGACAAGTTAAATGACTTACTTTAATTAATTAATTAATTAATTAACTTAAAGATTTTATTTATTTGTCAGAGAGAGAGAGAGAACACAAACAGGGGGAACAGCAGGCTCCCTGCTGAGCAAGGAGCCCGATGTAGGACTTGATCCCACGACCCCAAGTTCATAACCTGAGCTGAAGGCAGATGCTTAACTGACTGAACCACCCAGTCATCCCTAAATGATTTACTTTAAATCCTAGTGTTCTTTTCTTCAAATAGTGGAAAGTAGGACAAGAATTGTAGGTTTGTTTTGGAGATAAAATTGAGTAAATATGTAAACACCTAGTAGGATGCTTTCTACATAGTCATTCTTCAAATATTTGTCTCATTTTATTCCATTTATGCTCAAAATAGAAGTAAGTTGTCTTAATATAATTATATGTAATGTGATATGGAATCATCTGGAGATAATTATCAAGCAGCCACTGGATCTGCACATTCTTATTCTACGTTTTTATTGTACACATACACATACACACATATATACATATATAAGTATAAGGTTATGGAGGAAATGTCGGTTGTTAATTGTGGATTGCTAATTATGAATTACCGCTTTTATGAAGAAAGAAAAATAGAATAGTATTCCTTTTTTATTATTACTAGTTGTATGTTTCTCTTCTGGAAATTCTTTACATATATCCTGTACATATATCCTGTACCAAAAAACTTCTTTTGAAAATTAGACCGCTGGAATCAAGCAAAAATAACTGACGGATAATTATTTTTTTATTGTGTGCATGGACACTTGTAGGTTCTCATTACTCTCTGTTGCTTCCTGATAATGTAAGATAAATCTGTATTGGAACCTGTATTCATTTATTATTTTTCAGATTCTACAAAGTTATATTGACTACCAACAGTATATGAATCATTCTTGATTTGGTTTATGAAATGAACAAAATATCATTATTTTCTAGGAATTCTGTCTACTAGGGGAGGATAAAATATAGCTGTTATAAACAAAAATTATATGTACAAACAAATATTATTTCCATGAAGAAGATTAAGTGCATTATTTTATAGTGAATTTAGGAAGGAAATTTGGGTAATAAGGGATCAGGGAGAAGAAATAGATTAAACAGGGTGAAAATGATAGTTAAGGAGAGGAAGGGCATTTTCAAGAAGAAAATAATATGCAACTATAGACAATCTTAAACAAATGTTTTATTCAGAAATTCTGGAGTTGGAATGTCTGCTGAGGTGAAGTGTGTATGTTGGCAATGATAATTAAAATTTTGATTGTCAGATTTTGTTAAAGTGAATTCTAGGATTATTTTACCTTAAAATTAAAGTAATGGAAGAAGAATTATCACATAGTTTTTAGGGTTGTATATATAACAGGAATTCAAATATTTTAATATTTTAGTGGTAAAATATTTGAAGTGTGAAGATAAGGATTATAACAAGTGAACCAATTTAATGAGTAAATAATCTTATGGTTTAAAAATGATTAGTAGTCAGTGTTTTAGCTTATGTATCAGTTGTAACTTTGTTCAATCATCTGTTCGTAAACATTTAAAAAATTGCTAATCTTTGGATTACAGTGAGGTTAGACTTTTTTCACATTTGCACTTAAAATTTTTATTTTATTTTATTTTTATTTCTGTTATTCCAGTTTTTTTTTTATTTCTGTTACCTACCAGTTTTCAAGCTTACACTTTTAGGATGTTACTATCAATATAATCTTTGTTACCTCTGATTTTCCATCTTCTACAAAATATTATTCCATTATTATCCAAACCAATTATTCTTGATTTCTCAATGTCAGTGTTTTCAAAGAAACTCATGCTTTTAGAGATTACTATAAAATACAAGTTATTTTACCTTATTTTGCTACCACCAGAAACAAATGGGACTTTATCTGAAATTATCATTAATGTATTCTCATTTCTTTCTGTTCTCCTATATGATCACTCATCTGTACCTTTAAAATATTAACTGATTTCATCAGATTCTCTGACTTTAATTCTAAGAATTAAGTCCTATAATTCTGTGTAATCTAAAATATGTTCTCCATCTTTTGTAGTCTTATTTACTTCAAACATTTCCAGTTCCTGGCTATAAATCTGTCCTTGATTGTTTTGTTTCCATTACTGCCATTTAATTCAATGTATCTGCTCTTACTGACTTAATTTAAATTTGTCAGCATTTAATATTTAATGTTATCTTTTTTTGCCATAATGTTAATGTATTCTTAGACCACCAATTGTACCTGAGATACACGTATATTCCTCATTTCAGAACATCTTATTTTTTTTAATGGTTTTAAGGAAATTTTGATCCATCAATGAGTTTATTTCTCTATTATGACATCAAGTTAAATACCTTGTTTTGATTCCTCTGTTGTAGGCAATCCTTTTCCTAGAAACAAGCAGAAAATAATCTCACTGCTTTTACTTAATGGCAATATAATATATTAATTATATGCCAAGATTTAAGGAATGCTATAATTTCTAAAATAACCATTTAAAAAGTGTTGGTTTTATTAAAAAAATATTTACCCCACATTTAAAAGATTCAACCATACTATTCAAAAACAGCTACTTTTTTTTCTGGCTTAAAATTTTGTGATATGGTGTAGGCTTTTTGGCACCTCTAGAAATTTTATAAGTTTAAATGATTATAGTCATGTCTTATAATTTGTTATGTTATAGGTAAGTTGATATGTTTATTTGGATTTTAAATTTTCATTTTTGTAGGCTCTGCAATGTATAAATCAAACAATTATACATTTTCTTTTGTTTATGATAAGGTGGGCTTTATGGAAAGAAACTAAGTATCTTAAGTGAGCTATTTGTTAACATTTGGGGACCAGTTATATGATTAAATATTTTATTTAAGTATATAAACACATTTTACTTTGTGAGAAAAATCTCTTTACCCTTTTATTTATTCTCTTCCCCTTCCCAAAAAAGCATTTGTTTCTAGCCTGATTTTTTGCTCAACTTTTATTTATTTATTTATTTATTTAATTTCAGGACTAAACATACATAGATTATCCCACAATTATAATTGTTAGTAAACAATAATAAATTTATAGGATTTTTCAGGTAAAATGACATTACTTGAAAGCAAACAATGTATAAAACTATAAAACTAAATTATTATGGATGTATAGGGGAAATGATAACCATTTTTGCTTGGTCTTTTTATGGCATTTTAATTTAATTTTTATTAATGTTTTATTAATAGTTTTATTAATAGTTTTCCATTGCTAATTCATTTCCTCTTATCAAATTATCCTTAAAATGTTTTGAAGATTTTGATAACATAGTGTAAATATACCTGTAAGTATGAGATTATAGCAAGACTTAGGCTTAAAATATTCCAGAGTATACACAAAATAGTTGTATTTAAAATTAAATTGTTCCAAGCATAAATTACTATGACTTTTAAGAATATCACCTATATTTTATGGAGCAGTCTAGATTTACAGAAAAATTATGAAGATAGTAGGCTTCTCATATACCCCACATCTAGTTCCTGCTATTATTAACATCTTATATTAGTATGCTACATTAATTATAAGGTTGTCAGTTATTAACTGAAATCCATACCTTACTCATGTTTTCTTGATTTTTACCTGATGTCATGTTTCTTTTGGAGGATCTAGTCTAGACACCACATTACATTTAGTTATCATTTCTCCTTAGGTTTCTCTTAGCAATGACATTTTCTTACACTTTGTTTTTTTGTTTATTTTTTGTTTTTATGTTTTGTTTCATTTTATTTTGTTTTTGATGACCTTGTTAGTTTTGAGGAAAACTGGTCAGATATTTTCTAGAATGCCTAGCTATCAGAATTTGATGTTTTTCTCGTAATGAGATTGAGGTTATGGGTTTTGGGAAGGATGACCATAGAGGCAAAGTGCCATTTTCATCACATCATATCAAAGGTACGTACTATCAACATGATTTATGAACACGCACGCTGGCCTGATTCCCTGGCTGAAGTAGGGTTTATAGTGTTTCTCCACTTTAAGATTCCTGCAACTGTTCCATACTGTACTCTTTGGAAGGAAGTTGCTATGCCTAGTTACATCCATAAAGTATATAGAGTTATGCTCCCCCTTCCTTGAGGATGGAGTATCTACATAAATTATTTGCGATTCTTCTGCAAATAATTTGTGTCTTCTTCCCCTTTTATTTATAAATTAAGTTGGGATAATCTGACATCTTAACAATAGTCTTCCTGGCCAAGAATGCTATTTATTTAGATCTTTGAATTTTTCATCAGAGTTTTCTAGTATTTTACATATAAATGCTATGAATATTCTCTTAGGTTTTTACCTAAATATTTTAATTGTTGGTGCTGTTGTCAATGCGTTGTTTTTGTTATTATTTATTTATTTATTTATTTATTTTAACTTTTCCCACGTGTTCATTGCTTACATATTGGAAAGCTACATTTTAGAATTTGATACTGAGTGGAAGTGATGAGAGAGGATATCCTTGCCTCCTCGAGATCTTAGGGGGGAGTATTTTTATTTTCCATCATTGATTATGATGGATCCAAGAATAGCCACTGATTTTAGTTTCTTCACGTTGTTGTTGTTGTTATGAAGGTAGGAATGACAATATCCAAGCTGATTAATTGTCAACATAGAAGCCAGAAATTCTATGGTATGATTATTTCAGCCTTTAGCTTACTTTGCTAATTTCAGTCTACAAGTTATGTTTTCTTCTATATTTTACAGACATTTATGATTGAAGAAAGAAATAAAGCTAAAAAAGATAATTATACATTAAAATATTTGAGTCTACACAATATAGTATAACCATAAAAGAGTTAACATTATATTAATCCTGCATTTTATAATGAAGACATTTGAGTGAAGTTTGTTTCTATCCTTTCAAGATATGTTGCTATTAGAAGAAAGTAATAAATGTTCTTTGGTTGAATAGTGTCATGCATGGAAAATTCTCCGTTTTGATATTTGCCATTTCAAAGTGATTGGCAAAGTATGTATCAAGTGAATATTCTATCACTGTGAATGAACACTGACTTAAACAGTGTACTCTATTTAAGCATCCTGCTGGGGGACTTCGATTCAGTTATAAATACTTCTTGTGTTAATTTTTTAAAAAGATTCATACAGTGAATTTAAAAAAACCCCTATATTTGGCTCTCTCAAAGTGTTCCATCAAACCTAAAAGAAGATGCGGTGTTCCTGATTAATTTCAGCTTGAAATTCTGTAATAATTATTTCTGGCATTTTGTATGGCTGAAACCTCCAACTTTACAGTTAATAGTGTGAAACCCCTTTCTGTCCCCAAAGCTATATGACACGTAATTATTTTAAGTATTTAAAATTCAAATTACTGTTATTTTAGAATTCTGTGAAACCCCTTGTGATAATTAGAGATCTAATTATCTAACATATCTATCAGGTTTTAGAATCGGAAGAGGCAAACAGGCAAGGAAATTGACAGTGATCTCTTTCTCTGCATTTCCGAATCTCCTGACTATATCCTCTGAATGTGGAAGTGGTCCTTAACAATGTCAGAAAGAAGTTTGTCTTTACTGTTTCTTCACTGAATTTGACTTTCACCGAAACAACAACAGCAAACAGAAAAGGGATGTAGAGGTACAAAGTATTTGTATACTTGCTCTGCCATATTCATGATTTGAAATGCCTGACTTTGAATCCTGACTATTAGCTATGTGATTTTGAATAAATTACTTAACATTCTATGTCATTTTAAAACTGAGATACTATATTTCTTTTAGTTTCTAAAAGAGTTGAATTAATATGTCAAGTCTCTTGAATACTGTGAACATGGTCCATACATACAAGTGTTTGCTAATATTAAAGTTTTGGTGTAAGATTCACAAAACATAATCAAATCCACATCATAGTTTATTAACAAAGAGTTCCATAGAAGAGAATTGTTTTGAATTGTTAAAAAACCAAAACCAACAAAAACAAAAATGAAAAAAAAACTGCAACAAAGCAATATTATTTTGGGATATGTCAAAACCAATGTTGGGAGTTACTGCATGAAAACAAAATTCATCAGTTTTCCGGTGCAGTCCTTTCTCCCTCCACACAGTGATCTTTTTTTTTTTTTTTTAATCTACATCTTTTGGAAATATGACAAAATCTTTATTTTCTATTTGAAGTAGCAATTACAGTATTCAGCAACCAAAATATAAGCCATATTCCCATAGTGTTTTTTACTAGAGGGACCCAAATTTTAACTCTTTCTAGGATAGACTGGAAACAGCTGAATTAATAGTGAAAACCATTTGTGAGAGAACACTCAACATATATCATATTGGTATCACAGGATTCTTTCAAAGTTTTAATGAGGTAACATTTCTCTAATATGTAATGCCTGAAACAATAGGATCTCAATAAATGGACCTGCTTTCATTTTTAGTTGAATTAACAGCAAACCAAATACAGAAACAAACTAAAGATTAGATACTTACAGCTTTAAAATTTTTAAGTGAAATCTTAAATATGATGTACTAATTATATCCTATAGAATTAAAAAAGACCCTAACAATCCTGTGCTATCATTGAATTGAATCTAACTTCCTTACCATTCCACAGTGGCAGAAAATTAAGACTGACAACTTCTCTAATAAATTTTATGCACATACTAAGTTAAGTAGGCATTACTGACCACACTTAACACCTAAAACCCAGCCAGATTATGGAATATATGTAATTATTATTGAACCAAAAGTTGAACACAAATATATAAAATTTTATAAGGATTTCCTTTATACGATATCTATTAATGTTATTTATGCTTATCAGGTACTTTGACTGCTGCTCTAGAATAGTGCTGTCCAGCAGAATATAATGTGAGCAAAAAATGTAATTTTTTCAGCCACGTTAAGAATATAGAAACACTTGAAAATAATTTAAAGAATGTATTCTATTTAAACCAGTATATCACACATATTGTAATTTCAGAACAAAATCCAGATAAAAATTAATGAGACATTTATGTTCTTTTTTCAAATGAGGTCTTCTAAAACCACTGTGCATTTTACACTTAAAGCATATCTCAAGTCAGACTGTTCACATTTCAAATGGCTGAACAGGGCTACAGCATGATAATATATTCTAAAAAATACTGTTGCTCAATGATATAAAAATATTTGTAGGTAGTTTCAACAATAAAAGCAATCCCCATGCCGTGTGTAAATTTTAATCTGAGCTTCAACACAATATCTAAAATAGGTATAATTGATTTTTTATCAACCTCACATTCTAGACAATTTTACCAAAATTATTTCATATTATTTGTATTTTTATATATACGTATATAAAATGGAACATATTTATATGTATTTGTTACTTATTTATATTACTGAGTAGAAAGAAAAGGTCAATTGGGGGATACTAAATTAAAAATCCAAAAAATGTTATTAATTGTTTTTCTATTACTGTACCCTACAGAGCATAGAATTATTATAAGACAAGATCTCTCAGTAGTAGTAACTTAAAACTAGACCAGAATATAAAGGGCATATATATTAAAATATATTAGATACATGAAATAGGCATTACAAAACAATGGACTAGATGTACAGTTCAAGTGAGAAGACCTTTGCAAATGGGGTAGTTGGCAAGGTGTAAAAACTTTGAACTTAAAGTGAAACATGTGTCTGTAGGTACTGATCACATTTGTACATCTTTAACTTTTTTAGCATTTTTTTTTACAATTGTAAAAGATAGGACTTGATTGAATTATCTTGTGTGACATTTCTAGAGGAACTGAAAAATATTACAATTGACAGTATACAGCCCAGAGAAGCCCATCATACAACCATTTCATTTACTATAATGTAAACAACTGGTCTGATCATATCTGATCACTGAAATTTAAAATTCTGAGGTTTATATGCAAAATATATTCTGGATTTGAAGTTGTAGTATAAAGGAGTTACATGTTTTGCATTTAATATTTTTCTAGGATTTCAAGTTTTAATGTTCTCTCTAAACAACTTTTAGCAGCTATCCATTGAAAGTACTGAAAAGAAGATGCTGATTATTCTAATTTAAATTTAGGTCTTTAGTATATTAAAAAATAAACTTCTTATAAATTTCATAATTTATGAAATTTATCTATGGATGACATCTATGGATGACACAATTAAGTTGCACAGCATTTTAATTTCAAAGTATAAATTTTCAAATAAATATTCAAAAACAAGTCACAATTTTCATAATTCTGATATTTTTAACTTTTTTTGAAATAAAACTGAAGTCATTGGAAGTAGTTTTACTTCTACTAATATCTTAAACTACAGTATAGAATGGTATACAATTGACTAATGAGTATAGCTTTAACTAGTGTCAATTCATCCTAAAGAAAATAGTCAGTGAGTCAGATATGTCACAGTTGATTTACATGATTACTATCAGGGAATTGAAGATGCTCTGGTAAATATCCTTGATATAGCACTTATACAACTCTAGAAATTAAACTTAAATTAGAAATAAATTGAAGTAAGCAGAATGCTTTATTTAAAAACAAATACATAATTTCCAGAACTATAGGTATATATGTTAACTGCTTTTATACATTAATGTTCAGAGAAAATCTTTTGAGCTTTAATATCTAAAGCTCTAAAATTGAGAAAAATATTTTACCACTTTATCAAAAAGATGAGCCACATGGAATGCATAGTAACATGATTCATCAATCATGACACATCATATTTTATTTCTATTGGGCACTTTTGTTCAACATAAAGAGATCAAGCAGAGAAAATAAATGACAAATAATTTCTTCAGACACCATTTGACCCAGCAAGTGTTAGACTCTGCAGGCAAATCACAGTGGCTGTAAATAATGGGGTTAATTGCAGGCTTTTTTCAGCTTCAGAAACTCAGTTATGTTCATCAAGAGAAAAAAAAAGTTCAGCAGTGATATGTTAATAAGCTATTTCAATGTTGTGCATCATTACTGTTGTTTACCCAAACTAAAACATGCCGCTGGAAGCAGGGGATCCTTTAATTTTGAACTCAGGGCAAAAGGAATCAATCTAAAGGGACATACTTAGTACACAGAGATTCGATTCTTCAACACAGCAGTTTGCAATACTGGCTGTATATGAAAATAAGTTTTAAAATCCAAGTCCCCAGTCCATCAACATTTAATTAAATGAGGATCTTTGCAGGTAGATCTCTCACTTCATTATTTTTCAAAAATACCCCTAAATGATCTTACATGCATCTGGGTTGACAACTAATAGACTAGAATATCCTCTTCTTTCTTAAAATAATCTAATAGAGATAGTTGAGGTTGTATCGTCAGCAAAATATTATCAATATTTTCTTTATTATAAGCCACTTGGTAAATCTATTCTTTTTTTTTTAAGATTTTATTTATTTATTTGACAGACAGATATCACAAGTAGGCAGAGAGGCAGGCAGAGAGAGAGGAGGGGAAGCAGGCTCCCTGCTGAGCAGAGAGCCGGATGTGGGGCTCAATCCCAGGACCCTGGGATCATGACCTGAGCTGAGGGCAGAGGCTTTAACCCACTGAGCCACCCAGGTGCCCCTGGTAAATCTATTCTTAATCAACAATGCCTAACGGTCAGTTGGAGATGCATACCAACTACATGGTTAAACCAAGAATTCCATGAAAGATAGGTATTTTCAACATGCAAAGCTTTATTATTTCAAGCTACCGTGTGTCTTTTTTTTCTTTTAGCATATTTTATTTGATTGAAGCATAATTGATGTACAATGCCCTGTAAGTTTCAGATGTACATCATAGTGATTTGATATTTGTATGGTGACAGATGGTAACTAGACTTATCATGGGGATAATTTTGCAATGTATAAAAATATCAAATTACTACCATGTATCTTGAAGGCTTATCTTTCAAAATATGAAAAGATAACGATGTGCTGTCTTCCCATACAATTTCAGAATTACTGAAAAAAATCCTGATTATTTCATTACATGAGCAATCACAAAAATGATCCTTCTCAAAGGATGACACAAAACCCTGAAACAAAATTTATTACCAACCAGCAATGATAAAGAAAATAGACTTCGTCTCCTAACCATGTATTGGTTGTCAATATGTACTGACAAAAGATAAAAATCCACCTACAAGAGTCTGAATCACTGGCCCAAACTTCTGCTGTGTCCCTCATTTTAGAAACTTGCCTGCTGAGCAGACTTATGCAAAACCAGTAACAAACATGGCATATATAAAGAAAAGGGTAGATAAGAGATAACTAATTAAAAAGAAGAAAGATGGAATGTGGAAACCTGTAAACCCTACAAAGAGAACTAAGAATCCTAAGTACATTGGCATATGCTAAAAATAAGACCTCTAATAAAATAATACAGAAATTTAAAGGCCACTTCCAAATTAGGCTATGATATATATTCCAATCTGATATGTTAACATATCTAATATCATCTATGTTTTTTTTGCCTTTCCTACTGTGTGTTTTTGCTGTGAGGTTCATTGATGAGAGGCAGATTTCCTGAGATCCACACCTTTGAGACCCCAGAGCCTAGCTTTTATCTAAAATGTGACATAGTCTCCTATCAAACTGAAATAATAGACACAAAGCAAACAACAGAGAAGAATGAGGAAAATTAACTCAAAATATAATTTCTATTTATTAGATTAAATGAGTAAAGTGCTTATCTTCTCCCCCTTGGTCTTAGTTAGTGGTACAGTAGATTGTTTGAATTACACAAGTTAGAGATGATAGTGTCATCTTTGAACCATTCATCTTTGTTAGCCTCACATGTAATTATATTCAAGTTCCATTTTTCTTGAATTTTTTTTCTCTTCATTTTTAAGCTAACACTTTCCAACCCCAAAGTCCAGGCAGGCATTCATACGTTATTACATTAGCCTCTAAACTATTTCTTTCTTCCAACATCTCCCTGAATTGCTGTGATTCATTTCCATCATCTTTGTGGCAAAACAGGGATCTGACTATGAATGCCTCTTTAATAAATAAACACTATTTGTAATTGTCTCCAAGTGAAGTATGAATTCTGTCCATTTCAGGTATGTCATTTTTTTACTTTCCCATCTCTTTTTTCAGTTATATGCCATACATAGATCCAATTAAATCAGACTCTTTGGGAGGCAGGATAACATAGCTGTTAAATAATGGCTTAAATTAGCTTTGGTGTTTGAGGGCTTACTCTGTCACTTAACTTTCTCTGACTTTGGTGAAATTACTTCGGTAAAATCGAAATTAGAATATTAACTATTACAAAGTAATATTGTGAGAGTAAAATGCTTAAAGTTTATAAAATGTTTTCTTACTGCTTAATATTTACTAGTTCTAGAATGTAGCTTGAATTGTATCTCCCAAAAAGATGTGTTGAAGTCCTAAGCCTTGCTCAACACCCCAGAATTTGACCTTATTTGGAAATAGAGTTGTTGCAGATGTAATGACTTAACACAAGGATATACTGAAGTAGGGCGGATGCCCTTATAAGAAGATGGCCATGTAAAGATACAGTGATACAGGATTAATGTCATGTAAAGATTGAGACAGAGATTGGAGTGATGCATCTACAATCTGATGAATGCCAAAGGCTGCCAGCTGTTACTAGGGCCATGGAATAGTTTCTCTCTGAGTGCTCAGAAAGAACCACCAGTATCAGGACCTTGATTTTAGACTTTCAGACTCCAGAAATGTTTTAAGACAACCTGTTTGTGGTACTTTGTATGGCAACTCTAGGAAGCTAATGCATTTTATTATTTCAAATTTATTAATTATATTCTCTTTTCTTTATTCTATTCCTTTGCTCTCACTTTACTATTTGTGCTTTTCAGCACTTAATTCCTATTTATGACTTATGTTCAGTTTTCTAATGTCTGCATTTCTGCATGCATCCCTACTCTTAGCTATTAACTCATATATACTTTTATTACAGTCCTTAATTATGATTTTATTGTTTATTTATGTATATTTCCTTTTGCTGGAACATAAACTTCAAATATTCAGAAACTAGAATTAATCTGATTTTGCTTCTTGGTTTGCCCTCTATCTTTCATGGAGTTTTACACATAGATCATGAAAAGTTTTTGAATAAGAATTGCTTTAGCAAATGTGACCATGACAGGATATTTTTTCTAAAACTTCTTTGTAATGCTAATTCTAATACTTATAAAATATTGAAAACTTATAAGAATATATTGGACAAATGTGGTAAGTGAATTTTATAATCTGTAATTTATAATAAAGCTACAAACTAGATACATTGCATCATTAAACTTAACATTCACCTTTTTTTTGGTCAGAATATTTGTTTGCTAATTAAAAAAAGTCAAATGTCTAAAGATTTCTTTGTTAAAGGAACACATTATTTAAAAGTTAGATTTTTATCAAGTTCAACATTTTATATAGCAAATTTAAAAATTGTTAAATTAGTAGAAACTTGAAAAAGTATTTAAAATTGGAATGCACCATCAAAATTTACCATGTTTATTCTTACACTCAGTGACTAAATAAAAACTCAGAAAAGGTCAAAGCTTTTTAGCATTTCTTGTTGTTTAAGAGTAGGATCTAAAGGGGCGCCTGGATGGCTCAGTGGGTAAAGCCTCTGCCTTTGGCTCAGGTCATGATCCCAGGGTCCTGGAATCGAGCCCCACATCGAACTCTCTGCTCAGCGGGGAGCCTGCTTCCTCCTCTCTGCCTGCCTCTCTGCCTACTTGTGATCTCTCTCTCTGTCAAATGAATAAATAAAATCTTTAAAAAAAAGAATAGGATCTAAAGCATATTGTATATCTAGCCCTTATTTTACTAAAGCTCATTAGGTAAATATATCTTCATTCTTTATTAATAAATACTGTGTTTTTAATTTCAGCAATATGATACCTCAGGCAGGTCTAAAACCTGGCTGGCAAAGGGAAAAGTCATCTCTGAGGCATTCAACCTTATAGTAAACACCCAGGAATGTGCTGAAGTTACATCATGAGAGTTGGGATTATCGCAGTTGACAGAATTTGTGAAGGTTTGAAAGCCAGGGAAGCTTGTATCTCTGGGCAGAAGGCTGCTATGTTGGTGGCTCATCAAGCTAAATTTTCTGCTTTACCTTAACATCAGTATCCCTAAGGGATACCTTAGTATCCCTTAGCATTGTTCTGTCATTTATCCCATCCTCTGACTTGTGACAGTTATACATTTTATAATTTGTGGTACTTTATCATAGAGACAGACTTTCTCACGTATTATTTCATATACAGTTTGACATGGAATTTAAATTATTCAAAAGGCAAAACAAAATGTATAGTTCTTTTGTTACTAAAAAAGTGTTCAATAAGAAAAATAAACCCAAATAAGAAGAGAAATGGGGAAGGAAAAGGGATTTGCTTGGGGATAGGAGGTAATCAGAAGGCGCTGCATAAAAACAAGTTAAGTGAAGTTAGTGTCCCCATCCCATGATTGTTACCTTAAGCTGTCTTCACTATTAACACTCATCTCATGTGACACCTTCAGAAAAGAGTTTGCTCTGGGTAGGTTTTCTATGTATAAAATATCAACAGCCAAAGATGGATGGGTAGAATCACCTCATTAACTACATTAAAAAAAAAAAAAACACAAAAAGGTTTTATAGTAATCATGCACTTTTTTTCTTTCTTAGGTGAAATCAGTTGTGGGGTGTGTGTGTGTGTTTGTGTGTGTGTGTGTGTGTGTGTGTCTTTGTTTAATTACAGTGGTAATTATAGTGGTATTAGGTAGATATTAGCAGCTGTGTTTTCATATTGCAGTTTAAGATGGAAAAACACGGGGCACCAGGGTGGCTGAGTGGGTTAAAGCCTCTGCCTTCGCTTCAGGTCATGATCCCAGAGTCCTGGGATCGAGCCCCACATCGGGCTCTCTGCTCAGCAGGGAGCCTGCTCCCTCCTCTCTCTCTGCCTGCTTCTCTGCCTACTTGTGATCTCCGTCTGTCAAATAAATAAATAAAAATCTTTTTAAAAAAAGATGGAAAAACACCCTCATCAGTAGAAGCCTATTAGAATACTCAAAGATAAATTTTAAGAGGATAATAAAATAATGACTAAATTAATTAAATAAATTAATTTATTAAATTAGTTATTAATTTTAAATTTAATTTAACTTATTAAAGATAGAACAGAACAAAAAATGTTTATGCCCTAAGTATAAGTTGTATTTACAAGGTTACAATTAAATGGCTTTATAGCACCTGCAGATCATTCTATTTACTTGGTCAAAATTTTCACTGGGATAGGCACTGAAAAACTGAAAAATGAGGTCTGAAGGTTATATACCTTCTGATCAAATTTAGTGCTCATTGGTAATTGTGGTAAAATGTTAAGGAAAAATTCATGGTCTGCTTACCAAGTTGGATAGCATTATTATTGGCCTCTAGAAGACACTTTTCAGGATTATTGAAGCCTTTTATCTGTTCATTCCCTTCAACCAACATTTCTCATATTTCTGATTTAACAAAAACCTAACACTCTCCTTAGGAAATTACTTCTTTGCCACTCTTCCAGGTGGAATTTGTTTGTTCTTTCGCACTTTGGGCACTGCCCAGAAGATCTGGTAAATGCTCTCTTCGGTTCCTCAGCATCTTCATGCTGTTTTAATTTGATATAACTGAAAAACAAAACAAAACAAAAAAACCCTTGCCCACTTAAGACCCCTGCCATGGGAATAAAATACCTTTACCCCAGTGTATCAATAGTATCTACTATTTTACTGAATATGTTGCCCCGTAAGTTGCAGCATTAAAATTTTGATCTTGTCAACCCATCTAACAGTATGACTTCTCAGTTTCTTGACTTTTTCACCAATAACAGCTTATCATCCATAACTCCTTTCCCTAACCTATACCCTAGAATTTAGCACCTGCAAATATAGGACTGGCATATCAATAAATTCAGACATTTCTCTTTAAACAAAACTTTTTTTTAGCAACTTCCTCTCTTATTTTAATCCTCTATTTTTTTTTCCTCTTCCACGTTGGTTCCTCAAGTCCCTCTTGTCTCTAATTTTATGCAGCAGTCTCAACTTTGCTATGATAGATTTTTTTTTAAATTTTTTTATTTTTTATAAACATATAATGTATTTTTATCCCCAGGGGTATATATCTGTGAATCTCCAGGTTTACACACTTCACAGCACTAAGCATAGCACATATCCTCCCCAATGTCCATTACCCCACCCCCCTCTCCCGATGCCCCTCCCCACAGCAACCCTCAGTTTGTTTTGTGAGATTAAGAGTCACTTATGGTTTATCTCCCTCCTGATCCCATATGATAGATTTTTTTTAACACTGAGGTTTCTGTGGACACAGGACTTTCATTGCCAACACTAGGACAATCCCAGCAAAACCAGTGCAGTTTGTCATATTGCTCCATTACTACAGCCCCTTGCTCCTGTTCTACTAGCCTGGTAAAACTACAGCCTAATCCACTGGGGAAAACAAAAACAAAAACAAAAACAAAAACACAAATCTCTCAGCTGGTTAGACTAGCACCACTATAACTTCATAGTTTGTCTTTAACACTACCTGAGATTCCAATATAAGATTCCAATATTATTTGTGTCAACAACACATTTCTTGGTTTTCTATAATAAATAATTAACTTTCTTCATTATTGTCTCTTTACTTTATATATTCAAACTGTCCCATTGCCCTTCCCCTACTTTGCTGAAAAAAATTGTCTAATAAATTCATTAAACTGACTGCAAACAGACTTAAATGTACATCTGCAACACTTCTATCACCTTTTATTTAGAAGAGGAATAATTTCTCATCAAAGCTAATCCCACGATATTTAGTCTGAGTTGGTTTCATCCCGCCCTTCTCAATTGTACCTCCAGCTGGCCACCAAATCAGATTTATTCTTGCTCTAGAATAGCTCTGAAGTCATTCCAGTTTTATGAATCCATATCTTAACTTATTGTAGTTTCATAACTTGTCATGTGTCTGTAATATATTTATTGACAGTTGACTTAGGATACTAAAGTGATCTTTGAAAATGGAAACTGATCATATTCTTGAATCAAAATGATTCGAAGACTTTTCGTTATGTTTATTATAAAACTTCAGAATGATAATATGTCTGCAAAGTCCTGTATCATCTAGCCTAAAACCATCTGTCTGTCTGACTTCTTTCCCTTTTAATCTGTGCTCCACACATACTAAACTTTTCTTGTATTTCCTGTAACGAATATGCTGATATTAGAGATTTTCCATACACTGTTCTTTTCAGCAGTCCCTCTTCAAAACCTGTTACTCATTCTTCAGATTTTAACTTACATATTGTCTTTTAGGAATCACTTTTTGGAGTCTTAGACTGGTAAGGAACTTCTGTTATTTAGTCTCATGTACTTCCCCCATCAAAGCACCTCCCATAGTTTTAATGTCTGTCTTCCCTACTTGACTATGAATTACCCAAGCAAACTTGTCTCTCCTTTTTACAGTTGTTTCTAAGGTGACAAACACAGTGCTTGGGATGCAGTAAATGAGCAGTATGCATTTACAAATAAAGTAAATCGTTGAACTTAATTTTACAGAGTCACTTTTGATATCTGGTTGTATTTATTATTCAAAAATATATTAACAGATAGTTTGTGAACATGGAGAGTGGTTTGCAGCCATGAGGAAAAACAAGTCATGTGTATGTGAATTTTTCCTAAAAGGCAAACCCATGACAAAGGAATACATGTGGTCTTATGGGAAAACATTTATATGTATAAGAAGTTAGAGGTGTTTTCAGAATCACTAGCCTTCTACCACATGGTTTTTTGAAGAGATATTACAGGGACAACCACCATGTAGAAAGGGGTCATTGTAGGAGAGAGATACTCAGCAACCGAGTTGATATATTCTCAGATGTTATGGTTCTACCTACCCTGATCCTAAATGTCTGTTAGAGAAGGAGGAAAGTATTTTGGAACATGAGACCCTTCCTTAACTTCTGATAATCAAAGGACTACTAACAGATCAAATAAAATATGTTGTAAGGGGGATATTTGATTTGGGTTTTGTAGATAGGTAAGGTTATGCTGTTGAGTTACAATCAGAGGAGTTAGGGATTTCCCCTCTTCCATTACCCCTATGTTTTACTTCTATTGGATCTAAACTAATCCATTATTATGGACCAGAATTGTTATTATTAATTTATCAACAGCAAGCTCTCTTACTGATTTTATTTCTTACTGCTAATTTCATTATACTCCAAATTATCTTTACTTAACTTCCATTTTGGACATACCTTTAGTTAGTAAGAGTGGTATCATTATTTAGCATTTGTATATAAGAGGACATCTTGTCTCCTTCCTTTTTAAGAATGTGTTCATACTGTAATGTTCTCATGATAGTCTAGATTCTTTTAAAATATATTTAATATTTTTATTTTATTTTATTAATTTTTTAGAGATTATTTGAGAGAGAGAGAAAGCAAGAGAGAGAGAGCACAAGCAGGGGTCAAGGAGAGTGATGGAGGAGAGGTAGAAGCATATTCCTTATTGAGTGGGGAGCCTGATGTGGGGCTTGATCCCACTCTGGGATCATGACCTGAGCTAAAGGCAGATGCTTAACTGATAGAGCAACTCAGGTGCCCCAAGATTTTTATCTTAAAAATAAATGGACAAAGAGAATGAGATAGTTGAAATTACTATTTTAAGGAAACTCAGCGAATTATACACACACACAAACACACACGTATACATCTATGACAATACCATCTATAAAATAGAAGATCTTTAAGGAATTTATTGTGTCCTCTATTTTAACTTATTTATTCAACTGTGTTAATTGAAACATTTATCTTGTAAGTATTGCCTATGAAATGTATAAACATTTTAATTTAACAGCAGAAAATCACCACAGGAGTCTGAAAGGAAGTCAGTGCTCACACATAATTCATACACCATACACATCATGACATTTTAATTCCATAAAATCTGAAGTGAGTATAGGAATACAACCTTTTGAGTTATGAATTTGGCAATCAAAAATTTTAGTTGAGTGTAGGAACACATAGTTTTGAGTTATGAATTTGCACTCAAAATTTCAAGTGATATTTTGTGTAGCAACATGAAAAAGGAAGGCACTTTAATAGCTTAGAAAGATTTCTGCCTTGGGTAGTTTAACTGTGCTCTTTGGTAACTCAGTGACACTGAGTAAAGTACTTTATCCTGTCTTGCTATCTATTTTCCATCTATAAAGTGAGGGATAACCACAATTGCTTGATGAACCTGAGCTACTAGTTTATTACAAAGATAAGTTAATATGCAGTAGTATATGCTAAAGTAATGAATTATAAGCTGTTTAGATCTATTGGTTACAGCTCCTGTGGAGCTTCCTCCTCCCAGCAACAGATCTGCTGAATGTAAAGCAATTCCTGGCAAGCTTCTGGCAATGCATGGTGGAGCAGTTTAATTGGGTTTATTGTTATACTGAGGAGTAGACTTTGGGATCCCACTTTTGTGGTGAATATATCTCCACTCCACAAACCATGTGGGACATATCCTGCTTTTGGTATCCAGTGTTGTGCTGCCTAAGCAAAAAATCTGATGTTCAAGTTCCTGGGGTTAAGAAATGCTCCCATGGCAAAAGTAACTTTAAGAGTAATTTAATTCTTTGGGTTTTGCTTTCTCCTGTACTTGGGGCAGAAAATCTTATTTTATCATCTCCTCAATTAATCTTTCAATGGAAGAGGTGACCCTAATACTGATTCTGTTCTCTTGAATGTAATAAACAGAACAACCATCCGGTCATATTCCTGGAAATGGAAAGCTCCGTGTATGTCTTAGGTTTTTTTTTTTTTTTTATTCCAAAAGTAACAAGTGCTTTGAGGGCTCTACATTACCCCCCTATATTTTATTGTATTTATTTTTTTAAGATTTTATTTATTTATTTAACAGAGAGAGAGAGAGAAGGAGAGAGAAGGAACACAACCAGGGGGAATGGGAGAGGAAGAAGACTTCTCTTGGTGAGTGGGGAGCCCTGTGCGGGGCTGGATCTCAGGACCTCAGGATCACGACCTGACTGCACCACCCAGGCTCCTTCCCCCCATTTTATAGTATAAAATATCTGTGCCAAATTAGGTTAAAAGCTATGTCAGGTAATCTGTCCGGACATATATGCCTAGAATGAAGACCATGAATCATATAGGCAAATGGGTAGAAAATTGCAGAGGGACTAGTATCTTTATTTTTTTATTTTTTTAAGACTTTATTTATTTATTTAACAGACAGAGATCACAAGTAGGCAGAGAGGCAGGCAGAGAGGGCAGGGGAAGCAGGCTCCCTGCTGAGCAGAGAGCCCATTCGGGGCTTGATCCCAGGACCTTGGGATTATGACCTGATCCAAAGGCAGAGGCTTTAACCCACTGAGCCACCCAGGCGCCCTGGGTCTAGTATCTTTAAAGTCAAAGGCATATTTCAATAAAATGTCATGTGGAAATTAGAAATAACTAATTCCTTAAATTATTTAATCATAAATGGGTATTCTTTTTTAAATTCAGATTTAGAATGGCAATGAAGTATTTTCATATGTTCAATAAATATTTTAATTGCTACCAATACTGTTTAAGGAAACCAAAGTATTGATCAATAAGATTCCAGCTCTCATAAACTTCATTCACCTTCTACTGGGAGGAGATAATAAATAAGTAAACAAATATGTAACCACTATTAAAAAAAAATGCTTAGAAGAAAATTAGGGCATTTTAATAGAAACTGACTAGAGGAAGAATCTCGTTTAGAGGGGGCAAATATGTAATTTGTGAGCTAAATGACCAAAGAGAAGCCAATGAAGTGGATATCTTTAATCAAGTAGAAAGCCCTGAAGCTTCTGGTTGTACTAGAGAATTAGAAAGAAAGCAATAAGCAACCAGGAGTGCAGGGAGCTAGGGAGAGAGGCAAGATGAGCGGTGTTTAAGGGCCACTTCATTTAGCCCTTTGTAGACTATCTTAAGAAATTTAGTTTTGATTCCAACTACAATGGATTGTTTCAAACAGACAGGTGAACAGATTTGGTTTAGGATTTTAAAAACAAAACAAAACTAAACAAAACAACAAACAAATAAACAAAAAGCTTTCAGGGGGAGCATGAAGGCTCTATCAATTAAGCCCATGACTCTTGGTTTAGGCTCAGATGATGATCTTAGGATTGTGAGATCAGTATGGAGTTTGCTTGTCCCTCTCCCTCTGCTCATCGTCCTGCTCACTCTCTCTCAAATAAATGAATAAAATCTTTTTAAAAATCACTTTTACTCTTAGTAGAAGATGAATTCTAAGGAAGAAAGACACTAGTCTTTGGGCTGCTTCTGGCCAAAAAGGGTAAGAGCTTAACATGAAGCAGTATCAGTTGTTGTCTTTTCAACAGAAGAACAACTAGGTTTCACAAAAATATTAAACAAATAGAATCCATAGGAATTCTGTACAGATTATACTTTAAGAAGTCTATATAATTCACTGATTCTTGGCTTGAATGATTTATTTGAAATGCAGTACCATTCACTTGAGAGAGGAAGCATGGAGGTACAGCAATAGAGATGATGGAATAATTTTTGTAATTGGGTGTGAGTCATATATTGAACACCTGACATTTGGCTGTGGAGAAACAACCTGTCTTGGTAGAGAAAACATGTATATGTAATCAAACTAAGATTTTCATCATGGCTTTGCTGTTTATAAGCTGTGAAGGCTTAAACAACTTAAATTCTCTGATCCTCAACATTCTTTTCCATGAAAGAGAATTATTAATACAAAATATTGTGTGGATTTGAAAATCATGGATTACATAGTGTTTTAGTGTTAGTTGGCATGTGGAAACTACTTTATCATTTTCATTAACATATGTGGCTTGTATAGTGAGAGAAAAATTATAGATACCATTTGGGAGATTTGGGGATACAGCTTTTTTTATGAATTTGGATGAAATATAATATAAAAACTAAGAGAAGAATGATATGGGAAGGAAGACAGATATCAAGGGGGTAAGTAAATGGTGGTGGGTGAAGTTGATGCTGAATATGAAAGAGATTTCATAAAGGAGAAGTTGGGAAGTTGGAGGGAGGAGAAAGAGGGAGAGGGAGTTTGAGAGGGAAACTGCAGTTTGTGATTGCAGAGAAGATACAAAAGGAATAGAAGAGTCTCAGTGAGATATAATAATAATGGCAGTGATTATTAACATGGTCAAGAGTTGTATCACTGTGGACAGAAATCTTGGAGAACACCTTTTCCATTCAGAGGGGTGTAAAAATATTATAATATGAACATTATAGTTTCTTATTTGTGGAAATGAAGTTGCAATCAATATTTCTTAGGTAAGACGCAAAATCATGTTAAGTGGAATGAGGTTGAAAAGATTTGGGTAGGGCATTTGATGAGAGATGACAGTTGGAATAAAACGATCAAAATTACTTGTCCAAAATTACTTACTGACAAAAGCAGTAAAAATACCTGGATTATTGGAAAACATTTGCTTACATTAAAAAAAAATCTGGTACTATACTCTTATGTTATTTTCAGCAGAACTACGAAATTAAGGTACATTAAAATTATATTAAAAATAAATGTTGTTTTAGTATCTTTTGTATATACTAAATTGTGGCTCAACACGTTTTACCAAAAATGATCTACTCAAAAAGAAAGACTATTTTTATATGTTTCTGATCTAGGAGACATGCTGTTTTATTAATTAGTGTACAAAGAATTGTTAGGTTAGATGATTATGTTCAATTAAGTATAATGAATATAATTAATGTGGTTGCTGTTTTAGGTTTTCGAGTTAATAGTGCCATTAAATGCTGCTGTTTTTGTTGTGATACTGATTACTGTTATAATAGAATACCAAACTTTGAAATGAACGGAAACCTTAAACTTTGGCTATTCTTTTGTAGCAGGTGTGTGTGTGTGTGTGTGTGTGTGTGTGTGTTTGCCATCTAAGTAGTAGGTCATAACAAATGCATTATACAATAATTAGCTTTTTAAGTCATTATATTAACTATTTAAAAACATTTTTATCTATTTAGAAAGAATAGTTTCAAGTTAAAATATAGCTATCAAATTATAATTGAAAGATAAGTATACATGTGTTTTAATTATCTGAATGAGAAATCTTACTCATTAAGTTCATGTAAAAATATCTTAAGCATCTTCAACATGCCAACTATTTTAAATAAGGTGATTTTTCTTTATTAAATGCTTCAGTAATTTATGTTTATATAAAAATGTTTTCCACAATATAAGCCATCAATATCAATGCACAATAAAATTTTAATAATATTTGTAGTTTGTTTTTACATCTACTTGTTCTACAGGAGATAGAAATGAATATTTAAACAGGGATAAATGAAAATCCTTCTTTTACATTTAAGCAGTGCTGAAAAAAGCACATGGGTGATCTGCATTTCTTGGATTATTTATAGCATAAAGAGCATAATTAAAGTGTTTTTAATATAAGTTAGAAATGTATCACTGACTCTAAGCTATAGGTATACTAATTGTACTGAAAAAATGTTAAGAAATTCTTAAAATTATTTTTTAGATATGTTCTCAATTTAGCTATGAATAGGTATAATTTCATGTATTTTATTATCTGTCATTTTAGTCACATAAGCCTCCAGGCCACTTGGGTTCTGCTATGCGAGTCAACTAAAAGTTCCTCCTTATCAACTTTTTTGTTTTTTTAAGATTTTTATTCATTTATTTGACAGACAGAGATCACAAGCAGGCAGAAAGAGAGAGGAGGAAGCAGGCTCCCCGCTGAGCAGAGAGCCCGTCACGAGGCTCGATTCCAGGACCCTGGGATCACGACCCTAGCTGAAGGCAGAGGCTTCAACCCACTGAGCCACCCAGGCGCCCCTTATCAACTGTTTTAATAGAATAAGATGTAGTGTTCAATAATTCATCAGTACAACTGAAACCGATGATGTACTCTATGTTAGTTACTTGAATTTAAATTTAAAAAATATAAGAGTAAGATACCCCACAAATACTTATTTACTTAGTTTTAAAATCATTTTACACCATTTTCTAGTAGTAAACATTTATAGTTTTTTTCTCTAATAATGTATTTTTTTGATGTCTAAAGTTTGTAGGTGGTATCATAGCATCCAATTTCCCAATTTATTTGCTGAAAAATGGAGATGACTCTCTCAGTGTTGGATGTTGAGGATGAGTCTGGAGTTATAATTTGTCAATCACATATTTCTTTTTCTATTGGGATAAAGATGCTATTTCAGTTTTCTTTTAGCAGAAAGAAAATCAGATTAAATAGGGTTGAGGTATCTTAATTCAGAAGACTTTTAGTGCAGAATTTTGAAAAGGCACTGGACTCAGAATAAGTTGACATTATCGATATTGAAGAACCAGTTCTGCCCTCTTTCCCCCTGGGGAAAAAAAACAACAACACATTTTTTTCTCAATGTTCTTTAATACAAATTGAAATGGCTAGACCAAATCATGCTTTTCAGACTGTGTTCTTTTAATGCCTTCAGGCAGGGCCGTCGTTCAGTGCTTTCATACTTCATAAATGCAGAGATGCCATTGACCACCTCGTCTACTCACAGAACTTGGTCCTGAGTGTGTCTCAGAGGGGAGTAAGCAACAGGCCCAACCACTAAGTTTCAAAACCTCAAGCTGCAGATTCTGTTGGGTTTACTTTTAAATGTTATTATTAGATTAAAATGATGTATTCTCTGAATTTACTCACTTTAAAAACTTTTTAGGCCATTTTCTTTCTGTGTGAAAAGAATTAAAGTTATTGATTCCATATTTTATTGTTTAGTGCTATTCAAGTTTTTATTTTTTCTTGAGTCACTTTTGGAAAGTTAAAATTAATATTTTTTCTGCTTAAAATTTCTTCAACAAAGATTTTTACATTTTTAAAAAATATTTATAGCATGTCTGCTATAATTATTTTATTAACATATTTTTGTGTTTAGGATCTCTATTGATATTGTCATAGATTTGTCAAATTTGTTTTATTTATTTTAGTTAATTTTTTAAAATTTATATAGCATTTTATTTACAAACTACTTCTACATTTTTTCCTTTTTTTAAGTGTTTTATTTAAATTCCAGTTAGTTCACACACAGTGTGATATTAACACCCTGTACTCATCACAAGTGTACTCTCCATCTCTGTCATTGCAAATCGCAAGATTTAGTTCTTTTTACAGTCAAGTAATATTTGACTGTATATATTTATATCTATCTATCTCACATTTTCTTTGTCCGTTCATCAGTAGATGAATGGGATAAAGATACTAAAGTTTCCTTTGCTGTGCAAAAGCTTTTTATCTTGATGAAATCTCAGTAGTTCATTTTTGCTTTTGTTTTTCTTCCTCCAGCGATGTGTCTAAATAAGAAGATGCTGTGGTGGGGGGCGCCTGGGTGGCTCAGTGGGTTAAAGCCTCTGCCTTCGGCTCAGGTCATGGTCCCAGGGTCCTGGGATCTAGGCCCACATTGGGCTCTCTGCTCAGCAGGGAGCTTGCTTCCCTTTCTCTCTTTTTGCCTGCCTCTCTGTCTACTTGTAATCTCTGTCTGTCAAATAAAGAAATAAAATCTTTAAAAAAAAAAAAAAAGAAGATGCTGTGGCTAATGTCAAAGAGGTTACTGCCTGTGTTTTCAGAATTTGGAAGTTTTCTAGGATTTTGATGGTTTCTTGTCTCACATTTAGGTCTTTTATCCATTTTGAAATTATTTTTGTGGATGATATATAAGAAAGTGGTTCAGATTCATTATTTTGCATGTTGCTGTCCAGTTTTCCTAACACCATTTGTTGAAGAGACTTGTCTTTTCTCCACTGATATTCTTTCCTACTCTGTTGAAGATTAGTTGACCATACAGTTGTGGGTCTATTTCTGAGTTCTCTATCCTGCTCCCTTGATCGTGTGTCTGTGTTTGTGCCAATACCATACTGTCTTGATGATTACAGCTTTGTAATGCACCATGAAGTTGGGGATTATGATGTCTCCCACTTTGCTTTGCTTTTTCAGTATCACTTTGGCTATTCAGGGTCTTTCTGGTTATAAATAAATTTTAGGATGGTTTGTTCTAGCTCTGTGAAAAATGCTGGTGATATTTTGATAGGGATTTCATTGAATGTGTAGAGTGCTTTGGGAAGTATATTTTAACAGTATTTATCCTTCCGATCCATGAGCATGGAATGTTTTTCCATTTCTTTGTGTTTTACTCAATTTCTTCAACTGTTCTACAGTTTTCAGAGTACAGATCTGCTGCTGTGGTTAGGCTTATTCCTAGGTATCTTATGGATTTTGGTGCAGTTGTAAATGGGATAAATTCTTTGATTTCTCTTTCTGCTGCTTCATTATTGGTGTATAGAAATCCAACAGAATTCTCTACATTGATTTTATATACCTTGACTTAGCTGAATTTCTGTATCAACTCGAGTTAGCTGAATTTCTGTGTCAGTTATAGCAATTTTTGGGTGGTGTCTTAAGGGTTTTTTACATAGAGTATCATGTCCTCTGCAGAGTGGAAGTTTGACTTTTTCCTTGACTATTTTTATTTCTTTGTTTTTTATTTTATTTTTTTAATTTATTTTTGTTGTCTGACTGCTGAGTCTAGTACTTCCATACTACATTGAACAACAGCAGTTAGAGTGGAAAACCCTGTCATATTCTTGACTTTAGGGGAAAAGTTCTGAATTTTTCCCCTTTGGGGATGATATTAGCGATGGGTCTTCCATGTATGGCCTTTCTGATGTTGAGGTATGTTCTTTCCATCCCTACTTTCTTGAGGGTTATTATCAAGAAGAATGCTGTATTTTGTCAAAAGATTTTGCATCATTCATTGAGTGGATCATATGGTTCTTATCCTTTCTTTTAATTAATATGGCATATCATGTTGATTGAGTTGTGGACATGGTACCACCTCTATAGCCCAGGAATAAATCCCAATTGATCATGGTGAATAATTCCTTTAATGTACTGTTGGATTTGATTTGCTAGTATTTTGTTGAGTATTTTTGCCTCCATGTTCATCAGAGAATTTGGCATGTAGTTCTCCTTTTTAGTGTGGTCTCTGGTTTTGGAATCAACTTAATGCTAGCCTTATAGAATGATTTTGGAAGTTTGCCTTCCATTTCTGTTTTTGTTTGTTTGTTTGTTTTTTGTTTGTTTGTTTGGTTTTGGAACAGTTTCAGAAGAAAAGGTATTAACTCTTCTTTGAGTGTTTCGTAGAATTCCCTTGGGAAGCATTCTGGCTGTGGACTTTTGTTTGTTCTGAGATTTTTGATTACTGATTCAGTTTCTTTGCTGGCTATGCATCTGTTCAAATTTTCCATTTCTTCCTATTTTAGTTTTGGTAGTTTGTATGTTTCTAGGAATTTATCCATTTCTTCCACAATGCCCAATTTGTTGGTATATAATTGCTTATAATACTCTCCTATAACTATTGTGTTTCTGCAGTATTGGTTGTGATCACTCCTCTTTCATTCATGATGTTATTTATTTGGGTCATTTCTCTTTTCTTTTTGATAAGTCTGGCTAGGGGTTTATCGATTTTGCTAATTCTTCCAAAGAACAAGCTCCTAGTTTCATTCATCTGTTCTACTGTTTTTTGTTTTTGTTTTTGTGTTTGCTTTTTTAAAAAATTTCTTTATCATTTATTTCTGCTCTAATCTTAATTATTTCATTTCTTCTGCTGGTTTTAGACTTTATTTACTGTTCTTTTGCCTAACTCCTTTAACTGTAAGGTTAGGTTTTATATATGAATCTTTTCTTGCTTCTTGAGGAAGGCCTATATTGCTATGTACTTCCCTCATAGGACTGCCTATGCTGTATCTCAAAGGTTTTGGACTGTCTTGTTTCATTGTCATTTGCTTCCATATTATTTATTTATTTATTTGGGAGAGAGGAAGAGGGAAAATAAGTAGGGTGAGGGGAAAAGGCAGAGGGAGAAGCAGACTTCCTGCTGAGTAGGGAGCTCAACATGGGGCTCTTGACCTGAGTCAAAGGCAGACACTTAACCAATGACCCACTGAGGTGTCCCAGTTCCATGTATTCTTTTAAATTTCTTCTTTAATTTCCTTGTTGACCTATCCATTCTTTAGTAAAGAATGAAAATTAGTAAAAAGGTTAAAAAAATTAGTAAAAGGTTCTTTAACCTCCATGTGTTTGGGGTCTTTCCAAATTTTTTCTTGTGGTTGACTTCAAGTTTCCTAATGCTGTGGTCTGAAAATAAAAATCATGTATCTCAGTCTTTTTGTACTGGTCAAGGCCTGATTTGTGGCCCTGTATGTGATCTATTATGGAGAATATTCCATGTGCCCTTGAAAAGCATTTTCTGATCTGTGAGTGGGTTGTTAACATCTTCTACTTTTATTGTATTATTATCAATAAGTTTAAATTTATTATTAATTGATTTATGTATTTGGCTGCTCCCAATTTAGAGACAAATATATTTACAATTGTTAGATATTTTTGTTGGCTATCCATTTATTTTGGCTTTCATAAATTTTATTTAGGTTGGCTATCCATTTATTATGATATGGTGCCCTTTTTCATCTCTTGTTACAGATGTTCGTAATCTTGTTTAAAATCTAATTTTTCTGATATAAGTATGGCAACTCCAGCCTTTTTTTTTTTTTTTAAGATTTTTTATTTATTTATTTTTTTGACAGAGAGAGAGACCACAAGTAGGCAGAGAGGCAGGCAGACAGAGATGGGGCGGGGGAGCAGGCTCCCTGCTGAGCAGAGAGCCCGATGCGGGACTCGATCCGAGGACCCTGAGATCATGACCTGAGCCGAAGGCAGAGGCCTAAACCACTGAGCCACCCAGGCGCCCCAACTCCAGCCTTTTTTGATGTCCATTAGCATGATAAATAATTCTCCATCCCCTCACTTTCAATCTGGAAATGTCTTTGTGTCTAAAATGAGTCTCTTGTAAGCACCATATCAGTGGATTTTGTTTTATTTTGTTTTGTTTATCCATTCTGATACTCTTTGTCTTTTGATTGGAGCATTTAGTACATTGACTTTCATGGTAGTTCTTTATAGGTATAAATTTAGTGCCATTATATTATCTGTAAAGTAGCTGTTCCTGTATTTTGTCTCTGTTCCTTCCTAGTCTTTGTTACGTTTGGTTTCTCTTTCCTCTCAAAGGGTCCCTTTAATATTTCTTGTAGAGCTGGTTTAGTGTTCACCAACTCCTTCAGTTTTTGTCTTGGAAACTCTTTAATCTCTCCTTTTATACTAAATGGAAGCTTTGCTGGATAAAGTATTCTTGGCTGCATATTTTTTTCCCATTCAGCACATTGAATATATCCTACCACTTTCTTCTGGCCTACCAAGTTCCTATGGACAGGTCCACTGCCAAACTTTTGTGTCTACCCTTGTACATTAAGAACCTTTTGTCCCTAACTGCTTTCAGAATTTTCTTTTTATCTTTTTATTTTGCAAATTTCACTATGATATGTCTTGGTGTTGATCTGTTTTTGTTGATTTTGAGTGGAATTCTCAGTGCCTCTTGGACTTGAATGCCTATTTCATTACCCACATTAGGAAAGTTCTGTTACAATTTGTTCAAATAAACCTTCTGCCCCCTCTTCCCACTCTTCTTTTTCTGGGACACCTATGATATGGATATTATTGCACTTTATGGAATTGCTGAGTTCCCTAAGTCTGTATTCATGATCTAATAGTTTTCTTTCCATCTTCTTTTCAGGCTTATTATTTTGCATCATTTTATCTTCTGCGTCACCTATTTCTTCCTCCACCTATTTGTTCCTCTTCCATCCTCATTGTGATTACATCCAGTTTTGCATCTCAGTTATAGCATTTTAAATTTCAGCCTAACTAGCTTTTAGATCTTTTCTCTCTGTGGCCAGGGTTTCTCTGGTGTCTTCTGTGCTTTTTTCCAGCCTAATTAGTATTCTTATGACTGTTGTTTGAAATTCTTTGTTCAGATATATTGGTTATATTTCTCTTGAGTAAATCCCTGGCTGTGGTTTCTTTGCTGTCTTTCTTTTTGGGAGAATTCCTCCATCTTGTCATTATGTCTACATTTCTGTATTTTACATGTTATGAAAGCTTGTTATGTTTCCTGTTCCTGAGAGTAATGCTATATTAAGAAGGGGCCATACACTGTACAGTGCCTGGTGGTTCAGGAAGTGTTTCTGGTGTATGCTGTATTCACTCTGCTGTTGTGTTTTGGCTGCCTTTCCCACAGGTTAGCCCTCTGCTGAGTTCCTCCATGCTTGTAATGGGGAGTGTTTGAAATTTTAACAAGGTGTGCTTTGATTTCTTTGTTAAAATAAGCCTGAATAAAAAGAAGAAGGAGAAGGAGGAGAGAGTTAGAGAAGAAGAAAGAAGAAGAAGCCTTTCCAAAAAAAAAAAAGAAGTCTATTCAAAAAAAGAGGAAAGGAAAAAACAAAGAAATAAACAAGAACTATAAGCCTGATTCCAAAGGAATAAGAAAGAAAGAAAGAAAGAGAATGAAAAGAAGAAGAAAAAGAAAAAGAATAGAAAGAGAGAGAGAAAGGAAGGAAGGAAAGAAGCAAGGAAGCAAGGAAACAAGCCTGGTCCTATTTCCACCAGAACTGAAGCTGACACTCTGAAGCACTCTATGATCATTAGACTTCTTATGTGCCCCCAGACCTGTGCAGGTCCTCTGGAGGAGAGGCCTGCTGCATTTGCTCACAGACCTGTCCTATTATAAAGATGCCCCTGCAGGGAGTGGGGGCCGGGTTTGCTCTAAATGGCTCCAGCTTCCACTGGGGGCACTGTGTCGCTTACTAAAGTGCAACCATGCTTGTGGGTTGAGGGGGAGATGGTATCACCACCACACTCTCTCATACCCAGGAAGGGGAGCTTGCACCTGCCTCTGTTCAGGAAGCCCTCACAAAAAAAGCAAACAATGTCCCTTCTTTTCTTGTGTGCCAGGCCTTTGTCAGAGCCCTGCCTTCAACCTGCCTATGCCCAGGCCTTAGGCACACCCAGAGCCGCAGTTCTATGTTTTATCTCTGGCTGGTGGCTGGGTTTCAAAACTCCAAATCTTAAAGGAGCCAGTAAGGCAAAGACCTGCTCCCCTCCTTCAGAATGTCTAGTGCTGTTTTGTCCCAGAAGAGCAGTCACACGGCCCCACAGGTGCTTGGAGTTTTCCGTGAAGCGCAGTAAAAAGCTGCAACCAGGTTATCTAATGTCTGTGTGTACTTCTGTCTTTTGCTTATGAATGGTATTTCAGTAGCTCCTGGTGGGTCTTTTGTCCTTGGAGAGGCAGCATATCTTCTTCCAAATGTACTCCAGCAAGAGGAACTTTCCCAGTGCGACCCAGGGGATCCCTACACCATGCTGTCTGCTATCTGCTCCTGGGCCTCTGTCCTCCTTCTCCCCAGGTGCTGCCTGCCTTGCTTGACTCTGCCAAATGGTGCAGGATTCTGAAACCTCAGAATCTGAGCTTCACTGTTGATAAAAACCTGTGATAGTTCCTCTTGATTCCCCAGCCACTGGTCCTGGGGGTGGGGGGGGGGGGTGTTTTTCTTGTGGGAACCTGACCCACTGTCCTTTCTCCCTCTTTCTCTTTCTTTGTCCTCTCTCCACATAAAGGACTCCCTCCTGTCTGTAGCACTGCAGCTTTTCTCTCCCCCAGTTCATGTCTCCACACCTCACACTTGCACGATGTCTCCCTCTAATTGTGGATATTATTCTCTTAATCTTCAGATAGATTTTCTAGGTGTTCAGAATGATTTGATGTTGAGCTAGCCATGTTTAAGGGTCAAGGCAAGCCCAGGGTCCCCCTACTATTCTGCCATCTTAACTCCCTTCAATCCGTAGTGTATTCTTACTTGTACTTCATTTATATTTCTTCTGTTTTCTAACTCCTCATTTTTAAAAAAATTAACCTCTTATATATTTATTATAAACATGTAAATTTCCTCCTATGTCTAAATTTAGGTTCACTCTCTAAGTTTTCTTAAATATTATTGTCATGTTTTATTTCTTTGGGCAGTGGATGGGAATTTTTAAATGTTTACGTCATCATTTTCAGCATAATTGCATGGTTGTGCAGTGGTCAGAAAATACATCATGTGTAATACAGTATCTCTGAAATTTTCTTTATGTCATGCCTCATTGATTTTCTCAAATGTATTATCCTACAGGTGTATTTTCCAATTGAGTATAGAAAAAAAAATACACACACAGAATAAAGTATTATTTTCTTAAAATCTCCTATTTATTAGAAATTGATAATTTTTATATATTTAATAACTTTAATTGGATGATTTTAGTATAATCCATACTTTGTGGAATTGTCTATTCTTTATTTTGTTAATTTTTTTGAATTGACTATTATTAGATATGCAAATATAGAATTCTTGATTCCTTCTTTGGAATTGTAGCTTCTATCATTATGTAGAAAGCTTTCTTATTTTTACCTATTATGAATATGTATCTGCTTTCATTTAAATGGTATTGTCCTTCTTATCTTTTTTTGTCCCTCCCTACCACATATCTTTCTGTATATATGCCTATGTATACATTTATCTATGTATTTATATTATACATATATACTTGGGGAAAGAGGTATATACATACACAGACACACAGATAAATATAGGCATATACACATGTATATACATTTGGGTGTTTTATCAAGGTATAATTCATATACAGTGAAATAAAATCTTAAATATAGAGCCTGATATTTATATATGAATTTTTATATGTGATTTTAATATTATTATATTATTATTAATTTGTATTATATAACAACCAACTAAATAAAGACAAAATTTTTTTTATTGCAAAGTGTTATTACATTTATCCATAATTCAGTCTTCATTACTGCTTAATATTCATTTGTATGAATTTAGCATCACAGTTTGTTCCATTTTCCATGCAATAGACATTTGCGTTATTCCTGGGTTTTGGCTATGATGAATAGAGCTACTATAAGTCTTGTCATACAAGTATTTTTGTGGTCATAGGCCCTCCTTTCTCCAGAGGTAGAATTGTTAGGTTATGGGTATGTATGTTTTTAACTTTAGTAGCGAATTCCAAAAAAGTCATAAATGTGTGCTTAACATCTTTAAGATATTTCTTATGTACATTAAACTTTGTTTAAAGTTTGTAATTTGGTAAGTTTTTTCATATGTATACCGCTATGAAATCATAACCATAATCAAGAGAATATACTACCCATCATACTCACACTCCCCCCCCCCAAAAAAAAACCTCCACATTTTCTCTTGCTTCTTTTTAATTATGTCCCTTGGCTCACTTCGATAAATAATAGTAGAATGTGCTAAATGGCAGGTCTATATTTCAGTATTTACTAAACTATAAAGTTGTTTTCCAAAGTGGACATACCATTTTAAATCCCTAACAGGAGTATATAAAATTTCCAGTTGTTCCGTTATTACAAAATGTCTTTTATTGCAAAGTGTTATTACATTTATCCATAATTTGATCTTTATTACTGCTTAATATTCCTTTGAATGAATTTAGCACTGTAGTTTGTTCCATTTTCCATGTAATGGACATTTGTGTTATTCCTAGATTTTGGCTATATAGCATGTTGGCATGATAGCAATATAAATATTTTTTGATCTCTAATAGGTGTCTAACAGTCTCTCGTTGTGATTTTAATTTGGGATTGTAATTAGTTTTGATTTCCTGTTTGGATGAGTGAATAGTTGTTTTCGACCGTGATTAGATTTACATTTCCCTAAGGAATAGTCATGTTTGACAACTTTTCATGTGCATATAATCTATTTGAATATTCTACATTAGGAGAGAATTTTCAAATCCTTTGCTCATTTTTTAATTGGGTTGCTTGCTTTTTCTTAATAATTTGTACAATTTCCATATTCTTAATATGAAATCTTTGGCAGATATTTGAATTTCAGGCATTTTCTTCCTTTCTGTGCTTTACCTTCTTATTTTTTTAGTAGTGTACTTAATAAGAAGATTTTTAATAATTTTGATAAAGTCAAATTTGTCATTTTTTCCCGTTGCACTTTTTATGTCCTGTTTAAGAAATCTTTGTCTAACACAAGGCCATGATTATATTCTCCAGTGTTTCGTTCTAGAAGCTTCATAGTTTAGCTTCATATTTAGGTTTCATCTTGAATTAAGTTTATAACATTGACAGGTAGGAGTCAAGGCTAATGCATTCCATTCTAGATTTCCAGTTGCTGCAGCCTCATTTATTGAAAGTATCTTCTTTCCTCCATGGAATTGTTTGGATGTTTTTATTGAGTTACCATAGAAGTGAGGGCCTACTGTGCTCTCTCTTCTGCTCCACTGACATGCTTGCCTCTACTGTGAATACCACACAGTATTAATGAAATTAACTTTATAGTAATCTTAAACTCATATAGTGTCTTTATGTATATGTATAATCTAGAACTTTTTACAAAGATTTTATTTATTTATTTAAGAGAGTGCAAGAGCAAGAGCAAGAGAGAGAGCATGAGTAGGGTGAGGGGTCAAGGGAGAAGCTGACTCTCTGCTGAGCAGGAAGCCGGATGTGAGGCTGGATCCCAGGACTCCAGGATCGTGACCTGAGCCAAAAGCAGACTCTTAACTGACTGAGCCACCTAGGCGCCTGATCTATAACAATTAAATTGTCTTTTTTAATTTTCTTTTTGTGTCTGTTTCATTAATGTCTCTTTTTCCCAGGCAATGTTCCTTTTACTTAAGTCATCAAATATATTGATATAGTACTGCTTATAATAGCCTTTTAATTTTTTTTCAGGATTTGTAATGATGTGTGCCTTTCCTTACTAATTATAATTTGTTTTTGCTATTTTATTTACTTGATCAAAATTGCTAAAGAGTTGCATTTTATTACTTTCAATTTTTTTTGATTTATTGATTTGTTCTATTTATATGTTTTCCATTCCCTTTATATTTTCCTTATACTTTATTCCTTCTAATATTTTTGAGATGAATATGCTTTCCTTGGTCTGGTTTCTTGAGAGAGGAGTTCATATAATTGATTTTAAATTTTACTTTCTTGTAAGATATCATCTAAAGTGACAAAGTTCTTCTGAGCACTGGTTTAGGGGATTGCCACAAACTTAATTGGTTGTATCATTCAAGATGTTATTACTCAGGCCAAATGATTTTGTATTTTTTTGAGAATTGCTTAATGAGAATAGTCTGTTGTCAATTTTGGTGAATGGTTCGCAGGCACATAAAGAGAGTAGGTTTTCTGAGGTTGTATAAATGGTGTTTAATATACATGCTATCTGAAGTGAATTCAAATCTTAAGTCTTTTTTAAAACATTATATGTTAATTAATTGAATTTAAATTTTTTTTCAGTATACATGATCAAAAGTAGGTTTATTTTTAATTTTTTAAATTTTTAACCACAAAGAAACTTCTATAACTAACAAAATTCGCAATGTTTTCTATCATCTCAAGGTACTGAAATATCATATTGGATTGCCACAAATTCATAAAAAATGTAAACATAAAAATATGTTTGTACAAATTAAGTTCTAAACAATGTTCCCATTTACTCTTGTTCTTGTGTGTTTTAAATAACTTTTAATCTAAAAGAGTATCTTCCCTAAAACCTCTCCCTTTTCTCCTAGATGAATGAAAATATCAAAATATAAAATTGGCCCAAATGCATTTTCCCAACATTATAATTACACTTCACACCACTGTTAGTGATAGTTTTCCATATTTATACAAAATAACTTCCTCACTAAGAAACTGAACTTATTCTGAATATTTTCATTATTTACTGGCTATCAAAAGGTATATTTTAGCAATTT